>JAQQZR010000038.1:22119868-22138965 GCA_030068235.1 Notoglanidium macrostoma | reverse complement strand
CTCACTCTCACTCACTCTCTCTCTCTCTCTCTCTCTCTCTATCTCTCTCTCTCTCTCTCTCTCTCTCTCTCTCTCACTCTCTTTCTCACGCTCTCTCACTCACTCTCTCACTCTTTCACTCACACTCTCTCTCTCTCTCTCTATCTCTCTTTCTCACTCTCTTTCTCTCGTTCTCTCACTCTCTCCCTCTTTCTCTCTCTCCCTCTCCCTCTCTCACTCTCTCTGTCTCTCACTCTTTCTCTCTCTCTCACTCTCTTTCTCTCTCTCTCACTCTTTCTAGCTTTCTTTTTATCTCTATCTACATCCCTCCCTGTCTGCCCCCCCAGCTCTCTGTCTCTCTCTGTCTGTCTTCAGTGGCCTCCCTCCTCTGTAAATCTTTTTGTTCCAGTCTGTGGTCCGACACTGATAACCTTCTCAGAGACAGAGGGCTCTTTTATCTCCTTTATATATATTTTTTCAGCATTGTTACAGAGCTGATACTTCCTTCACTTTGCCCTAAGGTTATAGGAGCTGGGTGTGTGTGTGTGTGTGTGTGTGTCTGTGTCTGTGTGTGTGTGTGTATGGTTTGTTTCCTCTGTGTGATCATTATCACATTTAGAGTCTTTCATCTTTCTGTGTGTATTCTGGTCTCAGACTAGACTACGAAATCCCATTAGTAGCATCCGGAATTTTTGCTGTCTGTAGCATTTTCAACAAATTGCTCCCGTTGTTTATTTATTATTTCCTTTTTCTTTTAATTAATGTCGAATTACCGATCGGGTCAGTATCTCGTTTTAGTCCCCAAACAGAGCATTTATCACCGTGGGCCATATTTTCATGCCGCCACAAGGTGGTTAACGCCTTTTTTGTACCGATAAATTGATCCGGGTGGAACGGCTCAAACGGGGGTTCGATGATATAATATTGTGTAATATTCATAATCTGATCAACTTTCAATCTCATTTTGATCTGAATGAGATATACGTGCATGCCTTACTGTCTCGCTTAATCCCCTCGTAGCACACCCCAGGGATGAGGTTATATTTCACCAACCTCAAGCGCAGCTTTAAGTCCTGTCCTGTCATGGCTTAACACCTAGTTCTGTCCATCTTTTAATTCTTTACACAACACGTTTTTGCACGAATACACTGAAATACCCGTTCTGCTTTTACACTCATGGCGCTCTGCCCCACATGCTCCACCTGCTCTGAATAAGATCATAGGCCTTGCTTTTGCACATCTGTCGAGATCATGACAATAGAGCCATGCGTGCTAGTAATTTACCCGTTACAATTTGAATGAAGTGTATCACGGCGCACCGTTCCTTAAAAAACGACCAGGATAATGAAGGATCAGGCACTGGTATAGATCAGATCAGAACCTCTGTCAAATGAAGAGGTGTTAGGACATACTTCGTGAAAGATCAGACATGGTGTTAGATCAGATGCTGTGTTAGATCTGACACAGGGTTAGATCAGATCAGAACTTCTGTCATGAAGTGTTAGATCGGTCACTGTAAGATCAGACGTGGTGTTAGACCAGACCCGGTGTTAGATCAGATCAGAACCTTCGTCATGTGGAACGGTGTTAGGTCAGATGAGGTGCATGTTCAAACGTGGTGATAGATTAGACTCAGTTTTAGAACAGGGACAGTGTTAGGTCAGATGCAGACAAGGGGATTAGTTCAGATCCTCCGTCATGTGGAGCGATGTAAGATCAGATCAGTCCTATTGTAAGGTCAGATGATGTGTCTGATTAGATACACTGTTAGATCAGAGGCTATGTTGGATCAGACACGGTGTCAGATTAGACACTGGAATAGATTAGATCAGAACCTCTGTTAAATGAAGTGGTGTTAGACCAGACGCTGTGTAAGTTCAGATGCTGTGTTAAATCAGATGCGGTATTAGATCAGACATGGTGTTAGATCAGACATGGTGTAAGATCAGATGCTGTGTTATATCAGATGCAGTTTTAGATCAGATTTAGGGTTAGATCGGATCAGAACATCTGTCATGAGTAAGTGTTATATCGGACATTGTAAGATCAGACAGTGTTAGATCAGACACAGTGTTAGATCAGATCACAACCTCCATCATGTGCAGCAGTGTTAAATCAGATGCCATGCATGTTCAAACGTGGTGTTAGATCAGACTCGGTGTTTGATTAAGCACATTGTTAGATCAAATGCAGAATTTCTGTCATGAGAAAGTATATGATCAGACACGTTGTTAGATCAGACTCGGTGTTAGATCAGTGTAAGATTCTTGGATTTAAAGAGCATGTTTGCTTCTGAGAATAATTCCAATAATGTGCAACTGTAATATTCATCACTGCTCCAAACACATTTATCTAAATTTAATAAATAATACAGTATTATATGATAAGAATCATCACAGTAATCACAACTGTGTATCAGGTCTTTTTTTATTATTTATTTATAATAAAACAAAACAAGATCCAGCTTTTTGGACTCTGACCTTTGGCTGGCTCTCGGTGTTTTTGCCAGCTCTCGCGTCTCAGGCTGGGGGCTTGCTAGCAGGCGGTGTTAACGGAAGTAAGGTTTTGCCACTAATCCATAAGGCTCCTTTTCATGTCGTTCTCTACTCATTTTATTTCGCTTTCAGTCCTTGTCCAAGGTGCTTTCAGTAATGAAATGCCTTAACATTTCCCTTTCCCCCTCAGGTCCCACTCTGATCTCGGGTGTTGATCCTCCTGTATCCGTGGTGGGACAGCAGGAGGTGCAGCTGAAGTTCCTACTGACAGGGCTGTTGTCTGGTTTGCCCATGCCACCCTTCTCGCTGCGCATGTGTCCTCCTTTAACCACTAAAAATATCCAGCACTACCAGCCGCTGCTGGCCGTGGGTGAGTACCGAACACAGCGAATCAGCAAATCGGCTCATACCGTCCTCCATGTGCAGACAGGGCAGACCTGTGTGCAGTACAGGGACTTTATACACATCCCTACATTAGGTGCACACAGTACTACATGCCTGAGGCATATAAACACTCAGCAGTATGGGTAAGTACACAGCACAGCTGGAGCAGCATCTGCACAAACCAGTTATCAGAAATCATGATTGTAAACGTGTTTTCAAAAATAATGGAAATGGTATTGCTGGCAATGCCAATCATTTTCTCCCATGATCCTCCTTGCCTGCTTTCATTATTCTTTGTTTAATAAATAATTATTGTAGGTTTCTGGGGGCTCTCGTGGAGCTTGTGCTTTATTTACACAGATCTTAAGAAATAATTGAGATCCCTCCTTTATTAACGAAGTGGTTTAGCCTGTGGGAGGGATATGGCGAAAAAATACCACATCACAACTCTCAAAGGCATTTCTTTGATGCATGATATGTATTATGATATATAGGTTTGCTCATGAACTGCCCACTGTACAGTAGTGTTGCTTTTAAAAAAAAAAAAAAAAAGAAGAAGAATTATTTAATGTCTAGAAAGATTGTAACAATTGATTGATAAATAGATAGATACTGTAGATAGATAGATAGATAGATAGATAGATAGATAGATAGATAGATAGAGAGGCTGGCTGGTAGATAGTTAGAGAAGTAGTAAGAGATGGATGGCACTGAAAACAAATCTGTAAAAAGTGTAACATTGAACAATTTTAATATTATATACACACAAACCGCCAGCAATTCTGCAAAGCCTTCTTCACCAATACTTTGTTTAATGTCTTAAAAAATATTTTTGTAATCACTTTTATATTTAAGAAAGACATTTTATTTAGCATTTTCAATGAGTGCAGAATTCCAACACATGCTTCAAGACATTTTGTAATTCCAATACATTCGTAATTACATTAGAAACTGAGAAAAGCATGCTGTGACATAACTTGTCCCAATGAAGATGTTATATTGTCATATCACCAGTTGAACCGTATTGTCTCGATTACATTATCTCCACGGTGGCACGGTGGTCAGTACTGTTGCCTCACTGCAAGACGTTTCTGCAGTGGCCCCACACTGGGGCCTTTGTGTGCCGAGTTTGCATGTTCTCACCGTGCCTGCGTGGGTTTCCTCCAGGTGCTCCGGTTTTCCTCCCACAGTCCAAAGACATGCAGATTAGCTCAACGGGCTACTCTAAATTGCCCGCAGGTGTGAATGTGAGTGTGAATGGTGGTTCGTCTCTGTGTTAGCCCTGCGATAGATTGGCAGCCTGCCCAGGGTGTACCCCACTTCTCGCCTGAAGTCAGCTGAGACTGGCTCCAGCTTCCATGCGACCCTTAATGGATAAGCGGTGTAGATAATGGATGGTGGGTGGACGGACGTTATCTCTGTTTCTACTGAAGTAATGACAAAATTGTCCTTTATGCAGGTACTTATGCAGTGGAATGTCAAATTCCATTCAAGTGTTTAAAATGCAAACAGGAAGCATAAACGAGATGAACTCTAATGCATTCCTGATGAATATTTAGAACAGTAGTGCGTACATTAGACGAGTAAACTGTAAGGCCAACACCGCAACAGGTTCGAGCTGTTTAGTTTTAACTTTGCTTAGAAGGACCATTAACGGATCTTTTGTGGTCTTGAACACTGATTGAAGAAACAAAACTAATCATCCATTCATTCCATTCCATTCCATTGCGAAAATATCCGAGAAACAAACATATTGTCATGGAGGAGAAAAAAAAGCACGAGCACTTATTAAAGTCATTCACGTCTGTTATTCATCATTTAATCGGTCTGCCCGGTATTCTGCCCCCAATCCGCACGCTCTCTCTCTCTCACACACACACACACTTGCACACTCCTGTGATTAAAATCTCACTCAAAGAGATTGAGAATGTGCTTGTATATTTAAAAAAAAAAAAAAAACTTCAGAGAAACTTATAAAACCTTTTGGAGGTTAACGTTAACTTTATATAAACTTCAGAACCAGGAACAAATCTGTTGTTAAATATACCGTGCTCATAAAGTAGCTGATTCAATTTTTTTTTTTTGGTTGAGGAATTACATGCAAACCAGTTTCCCCAGTAACCCGTTCTCCGAAGCCTGTATCTTTCAGCCTTATAACTGGGCCAGTAATTCGGTGTAATTTGGTTACAGTGCTTTGTAAGATTTTTTTTTTTTCTTTGTAGATTTTTTTTAGTAGTGTAACTAATTCCCTGCTGCATTACAGATACATTACAACATGCAGTATGCCATCCTACTGCACATCCAGTATGTTTAAATTCTCAGTGGTGAGTAGAATGATGATGATCGAGTACTTCATGGAACAAACCTATTCACATTCGAAAAACAGGTAAAGAAGATCCAGTCTAAACGTTTCAAGAAATTTAAGGCATGCAAAGTTGCACATATTCTCATTTATAAATAAAGTCGTTTAGATTTCCACCACTTTCTGATTGGTCAGAAGCTGGCCGTTCACACGGTAACACGAGCGACGGGTTAATACGACCCTTTAAAATGCGTAACTTATCATTCTTGATATTCATGGATATATTTCCAATGCGGTTATTGTAGTCCTACATTGGCTATGTTTTGTCACTGTTGAACTTTATTGCCAGCTACTAATTTTTAGGATGTATGGCATTGTTGAGCGCTGACTTCCGCCAAAGTCAAATCTCGCAACATAAGAGAAAGGGAAACTAAATTCTTGGAGCCCTGTGACTCGGAACCACTCCCAAATTTTGTGGGTTCTTCCTTGGCCCATGCTCCACCCTGCCACCAAATTTCACGAAAATCGGTGAGGTAGGTTTTGCACAATCAAACAAACCACATCAAAAAACATAAGCTCCTTGGTGGAGGTATTAAACTGAACATTGTAATCATTGGCAAATCACTGTGGTGTAAGTAGAATAACACACTCCAGACCACGCAGTTAGAAGAAAATAATCCACTTAACCCGGCATGGATTATTTTTGTACAACTGCACTTTCTGTCATGTGTTATTTCTCACATGCATTGTGATGCAAGTCAGATGTCTGTAAGTCACATAAGTATATGTTAGTGAAATCATTATGCTTTTATAATGTTCTTTTTTTTCCTCCAGCCTCTATCACCTCCTAAAAGTACTGCAGCTTACATTTCTGACTTACTGTACATTTACATCCAAAAAAAAAACAAACAAACCCCAAAACAAATAACTAAGCGGAATAGCAAGCTTGCTGTCGAACTAGTTGAAACGCAATCTACTTTCTCAGCTTTACCTCAAACATCAGAGTAAAGAAATTCAGAAAAGATCTAGTTGGAGGGGATCGACAACAGGGTTCTGCCGAAATCTCTATAATAACAATAAGAAGCTAATTATGAAAATAATAGGCAGCACCATGCTGCAACACACCTACTAAGCTTGATAATTAACTGGTGAGGTGAACAAAGTGTCTTTGAGCTGGGAAATCATCACTTTCTTTTGGATTCTTGTCCTGCAGCACTGGAAATGATGCCTCCTGCTGTCATCAATACAAAATAAAAAAAAAAGGGATTACAGGATCAGACAACGCAGCATATCGATCTAGAAACAAACCCAAGCCGGAAATCAAAAATATGCAAAACAAGACCATGCTGAAATTATCCTCCAGTAATGAGGTACTTGTGGTATTTTAGACAGACGGTTAAAAAAGGCTGATGTGAGCCGTTGTCGTCTGTGATGCGCGGTCTTCTTTAAGGCCATGGCGTTATAAATCTTCACTATCCACGCTGTTGGTTCCAGATCTATTTCCTATTCATTACCCGCAAAGACATTTGAGCAAATTCTTAAATAAAAACCAGCCAGCTGCGAGATGAATAATGACACGTTTAAAGCGGAAAAAAAAAAAAATTTGGAAAATGTGGACAAAAAAAGGCAAAGGTGCTGTAATGGTATACTTGATGCCTTTTACGAGCGAACAAGCTGCCATAATGCATTGCGGATAAAGCTCTTGAATCGTTTTCCCTCTACGCTCAATTTCCAATCAAATATCCTGTCAAATGAGCTCATCCCTTTCCCTGTAAAAAAAAAAAAAAAAAAAAAACCTGAGCATGCTCGGTGCAGCGTCGTGACAGTATTCATAATGACGTATTATTAGATTCCACATCCTGATTTCACATTGATATTTTTCACTGGGAGAAAGAAAAGAAAAGGCTGGCTGATTATTATTTATAAAAAAAAAAATGTGCCCTGTCTTCTAGTAGAGAGTGTTTTTTTTCTTTTTTCTTTAGCCAGTGGTCCAAAAGACACCGATTACAATCTCATACTGAGATGCAAAGGCATGAATATGGAAACAGACAGAAGGTTAATGACATACATGGAACAAGAACTCACACTGTAAAGGCCAGTACACGGTGAAAGCGCTCCATTCTGTGTCCACCCTGTTCTGTATTTCCATTTCTCTTGCCCATTACGACTTGCGTTCAATAAATAACATTGCTAGTGACCCTAGCCAATTGTGGGTGTTTGTGAGATCAATGTAGAAGAGGGAGGAGAGCGTTTTCTTCCAAGTGTATTATGGAAAACACGAGCATGGGACGGCTCTTAGTAACTGCCTGGTCAAATCCATGGTGATGTAAAGTAAAGAACTGGTTGGTTTATATGTTGGGAAACTAACATAGAAACTATAACTAAAATATTCAAGCGAATTTAGTTGGTTTATATGTTAAAGAACCACAAGTAGGTTCAAACTAAATGAGAGCCTTTTGAGAGCCATTATGAAATCGAATCATGTAGCTGAGGAACTTTCAGAACCAGAAGCTACAGACCGTTCTGATGGTCTCTGAAAAATATCCGATTCCGGCCGCAGGTTGAATTCTGCCTACGGATACAGATCTGAATATTTGGAGCACCGAACAGATATGGCTACAGATACAGCCAGTGGCCCTGAATCAGCTTGTCCTATTAAAAAGCACAGCATTAGCAGATCCTTTTGTGCCCGAGTGCTGCTGACATGCTCACACAGTTCAGTGGGTCATACTGGAAACTGAGACGAATCACACAATTCCGGATCAGTTCATCCTGGGCTGTATGCAATCGATCAGACACTTGGAATTAATGGAAAACTTCAAACTGGAAGTTGAAGGAACATAGACACCAGGCTGAAAGCAGCAGCCATGGATGAATTTGCTCCGCCTTGGCTCATTAAAGTCAGGCGATCCCATTCCTGTCCATCATTCTCAGACTTCCTTATATCTTCTGATGATCGTTTTTAAATAATTAAAAAATACGCACTAGCTTTAAAGCACGCCTGTTCTCAGACTGCACATAATGCAACGTCTTTTGTACGTTGTTCATTCTTTCACTCTTTCTTTGCCCTTTTCCTGTCTCTTGTTTACCCCCCTCCTTCCTTCTCTCCATCCTCCAGCAGTATTTATGGCCGTGCGACAGCTATTTCACACCCGGAGCACCGCTGCCAAGCCAATGTGATCTGCGTGATCGATCTGTAGTCTGTAATCTGATATCAAGCCTCTCTATTACAGACACGACACACACATTGTCATATAGAGGCTCTACATCACAGCACTGACAGACAGCCTATGCTCTTCACTCTAGACCTCCCTACAATCCTGAGCAAATGATCATATGATTTATTGTCTTCGTATAGGGAAAAAGACACCCTCATAAACCCTTCAGCTGGGGTGAGGCTGCCTGGTGTCTGCTCCATACACTCAAACGGAAAGAAGCTTGAGAGATTTAACATGTAAAAACGATTCGTTATAAACAGGATTGCGTAATACATCGCTTATTGAGACGGTATCAGCTTTCGATTCATAGAAAGCGACAGCAGTTGACACCAAGCTGAGGACGTGCACGTCTTATCGTTCAAATGCGGCCTAGGAAAACCCTTCGTATGAGCAAAGTGACAACGATGTGTTTTTGTTTGTTTGGTTTTTACTGAAATATGTTTATATTTTGCACGAATTTCAACCAGAACCGAAGGTTTTCAAAATCTGGTTACCTCCAGTGCTTCTGAAAGAAGGTCCATCTGCCTTTACATTTACCTAATTGACTTATTAAAAAAACAGCATTGCTGCCAAATTGTAAGGAATTTGATTATCAGCATCATCTGCATTAGTCTCTGTCTCATGACATGAGGTAAAAGTCCCTCACGGCATTTAAAGAGTCTCGTCGCCGTCGCTCCACTTGACGTTATTGGAGAAATAATCGCCGAGTCATTCATTAGGTCGTATTAAAAGTTTGTCCATGGTCATCTTGATTGTGATGGGACATGAGCATTGCATACATTTCGAGAGTTGATGTCTGACTCCTGATTGATCTGGTTCATTAAGCTTATGGTGTGCGACATTCCAACAACATGATCGGATCTTGAGAAAAGTACACTTAGCTAATGAGACTTCATTAGACCGACGGACTGCATTAGAAAGTTTAGAAAACGATCTAAATTAAAAACGTCCACGTAGTTTCGGTGAAGTATCATTCTATTTCTTACAGTCAGAAGATTCTTATTAGATGTCAAACTATTGAACTATTGAACTAAGAATTAGACATTCTTCTTAGATGTCAAACTACTTTGGTTGTCAGACCCACTTCTGTTTTTGCACACTTTGTTTTATGTTCTTTATTTCAATTGACCCCACTGCCAAAATAACCCAACCTTTGTGAAAATCAGTTTTTAGAATTTTGGCCAATTTATTAAAACCGAAATCTCTCATTTAGTTACAGTGTTCAGATCCTTGATTCAGTACTCCGTAGACGTGCGTTTGGCAGCAATTACAGCTTCGAGCTTTCTTTGCGAAGTCTCTATAAGTTTTGCACACTTGGATTTGGCCAATTTCCCGTCATTCTTCCTGGCAGATCTTCTCAAGCTCAATCAGATTGGATGGGGAGTGTTTGTGTACAGCCATCTTCTAGTCTTTCCACAGATGTTCTGAGAGTTTCAAGTCTGGGCTTTGGCTGGACCATTCAAGAACATTCACAGACCTGTCCCAAAACCACTCCAGCATTGTTTTGGGTTGTTGTTGTGCTGACAGGTGAACCGTTTTCGCCCCCAGTCTAAGGACATGTGCACTCAACACATTTTTTTAAGGACTCTATGTATTGGGCTGCTTTCATCCTTCCCTCAATTATGATGAGGCTTCCTGTCCCTGATGATGATGATGATGGAGAAGCATTTGAATAACCCAGTGAATGATTATGCTACCATCCATCCATCCATTATCTATAGCGCTTTATCCGTCTGGGTGGCGGGGAAGCTGGAGCCAATCCCAGCATCTTCGGGCGAGAGGCGGGGTACACCCTGGGCAGGTCGCCAGTCCACCACAGGGCCAACACAACTGCATGGCTTGGGTTTTGGACTGACGTGCACTGTGAATCGTGGAGCCCTATACACACAGAGATATGTGCCTTTTAAATCGTGCCTGATCCATTAAATATGCCGCAGACGAACTCCAGTCAAGTTCTGGAGACCCCTCAAGATAATAAAGCAAATAGGATGTACCTGAGCTCAATTTGGCGTGCCTTAGCACTTATCTAAATGAGATATTTCAGGGTTTGTTTTAAAGGTTTGCTAAAAAAAATAAATAAAGGGATAGGATTTTCTCTTCTTCGTTTATGTAGATTAATTGGCAAAAAGTAAATTAAATCCATTTAATATCCCATATGTAATATAATAAAGTGTGTAAAAAGGTGAACCCGTTTCTAAACATACTATTATTATTGGACGAAAAACTCAATTTTGGTCAAAAACCTGTTGTTGTTTTTTTTGTCATTTTTGCCTGTTGTCCAAAATGCCATCTGATGTGTTTTTCAAGATCGCCTCAGTTATATGTTGTGTCAGGAATTTGGCGAAATAAAGGCACCGGTTTTCAGTTACTCAGACACTTACATTGCAGTCTGTGTCTTTCTGAACAATAATTACACACATGAGTATAACATATAGTGTGTATTAGTTTTGCCAGTAAATATTCCCATTTCATGACTGCACATTTAGGGTAGCTCAAAAAAACAAACAAACAGATTTTATTTGTATGTGTGAATGAAAGATTATTTTTGGCGTGTTGATGGTTGATATTTAACAGCCACTCGGAGTAGCTCAAAAGGTCAAGACTCAGGTTGACATTTAGATGATGACTATTGATTGAACCGGTGTGTAATTGTGTATTCTCCAGGTTCGAGTAACGGCTCGGTGCTGGTGTATAACCTGACGAGTGGCCTCGTGCACAAAGAGCTCAGCGTGCATTCTTGTGAAGTCAGGTGAGGATTGGCTTTTTTTGTTATTAACATTACAGCTGCATATAAAAATCAATGTATTTTTCTCATTGATAGACAGACACAATTTCTAGCATCAGTTAGCGTTCAAATGAGCCGTCGGCAAAAAGATGTGACCTTTGATGTGCCGTTACGGTCGGTGCTGGGTTTTGCCGGTGCTCCCAAATGTTCTGACTTTTCAGAAGTAAAAAGCAATGGTACAAAAAGCAAAACTCCGAACCTACGAGTTGTCACAGGGTCCGAGAAGAATGGCAGTAATAATGATCACATGCAACACTGGTTTGCAGAATGTCAAAAATAAGCTGTGTATCGGACATCTGACGTTTCAGATGGGTAACAACGGCCTCAGACTGCGTTGGGTTCAGTTGCTGTCAGTGAAGACAAAGAAATCACGTTATCAAACCTGAACAGAAGTTGCCTAGGCTGAAATTTAGCTTCTTTTTTTTTCTCCACAATTTGGTCTCCACAAGCCAGCTCTCCCCATCGTACCCCAATGACCAAATAAGGGAAAGGGAAACCCGTGCTTCCTCTGAGACACACGAAGCCAGCCATTGGCGTGTTTTCAATCTGCATTATGCCGTGTGGCACACTTGGAGAAAAATGCTCCCTGCCCTTTTCCGCGTACACAAATGCCCGTGATTGGCTAGTATCACCGGGAAGGGCGCATCTGCTCTCCCTCGGCTATGGAATTTTTCTCCCTCGGCTATGGAATTCTCTGGACCGGAACCCGCATCCTCTCGACAATGAGGCGAACGCTTTTCTGTTCATAATTTGACACAGACGTAAGCCGTTTGGTGTCAGCAGGACAAAACTAGTGTATTATACTGCTTTCCTGATTTAGTGGAAAAAGAGCAAATAATAACGTGCTCAGCCCAAATATACAAAAAGTAGGTGTAATTAAACACACGTCCTTTTCATTTGCACAATTGTATCGGGTTTCAAAATGATCGTTAGTTTGTCAGACTCTTTAACCGCTCATCCATTTTGCTTATAAGCTTCAGTTCTTGGATATGAGCTGCCGTCTTCAGTACAGCCCACTGGTTGCAAATCCAGGAACTGAGCAACTAAATATATTTTATATCCCTTTAACTTTCCCTCTTGATTGGCTGTATGTTTGGGTCTTTGTGCTGTTGAAAACAAGTCATGACCTGGCAGAGGAAACCAGGCTTGGAGCATGATCTAACCCTAGGTAAGAGTATTGGTATCATGAATTCCTCCTAAAGCAGTTAGCCAGCATGAACAGAATGGTGGCCTGACACCTGGCGATGCTTCTTTTGTCATTTATTTGTCTTATTTGAATACAGATAAGATTTCTGTGTATGTTGTATATTTCATACAGGTTCTGAAGGACATTGTAGGTGTACTTAATGAAACTAGCAGGACATCAGGACGCCTCATCTCTAACAGAAATAATCTCTAAAGCCGATGCCGATGTTCGAAAGCTTTGTGTTTACTTTTGCTCCTCGCTTGTGTATGTTTGATGTTACAGTATGATGCTTTGGGATATAATGAAGGTATACCAAGGTAAACTCAATCACTGTTATTGCACTCACGTAATCCTCTCAACTCCAGACACGCACACAAACGCAGCTCTGAGCGCCTCCCTGCTGAACGATGTCCTCATAAAGTCACATGCATTCGAAGACATTTTTGACGATTCAAATCATCACAAGTGTTTGTCTCAGTTGTTAAAAAAAGGAAATTAATTCCATGTACATCAAGTTACAAGTAAAGCAAGACTTTTGCGTAAACCTGCCTGCCAAGTGGTAGAATTTTAGCGATTCGGCGCCTGCTTATCGAGTCCGGTTCTTAACGAGTCCCTGTTCTGATTCTAAAGTGTTATTAAATTCGAAAACGTAATTAAAGCATGTCGAGTGCATTATTGCGTCGAAGAGCCTTTTTTTTTGTTGTTTTTAAAAGCCTTCGTTTTGAAATCCCATCTCGAGGCACGGTTAGCAAGCCACTGGGGCTTTTAATTTGAAATCCCGTATGGCAGTGTGATGAGAGCGCAACATGAACCTTTATTTTGAAATCCCCTTGGAGCCACTGCGAGTTAGTCGGTTTTTTGCAGGTACCCAGTTCTGGCCATCTTGGCTTCGGTTCTAATTTGGTTTCCCAACCTTACTGCCGAATGAATAAACATACATCTTTCTTCTGTAATATAATTAAAAATATCATATAGATGAAGGAAAATATTATACCTCTGAACACTTATATTACTGTTGTTAATTTACTCAGCTATGTTAGTGTTGAGTGTTTTCTCCATCATTTGGGCTTGGACAGGTCCCACCCCTGTCATACCCCTAGCTACCGGCCGGTGAGATTGGAGGTTAACACGTGCCTCCTCTGAGACACGTGAAGCCAGGCAACCGCTTCACACTTGGAGCAAAGTGCTATCCGCCCTCTTCTGCATCCATGAGCTCGCAGACAGCCAGTGTCGCTGTGAGTGACGGGGACGAGGGAGAGTTTATCCATTTCACCAGAGAAAGAGCAGCTCTCCTGGCTCCCGGTCACGGATGGCTGTGGCATCATTAGGGTTTACCCATTTCCCTGGTGTTCCACTCAGGAGCCGTACTTTATAGCATTTTCATAGAAACTCCAAATTGGAACCGAAATCTTTTAAAAAATACGTTAAATCCTTCTGTTTAATTACCCTCCGAACCTGCAGAACTCTCCGCTTTCCTGCTGTTTTTTTTCCCCTTTCTACGCTTATCATAGCACAGAAAAAGCCAGGAAAAACCTTCTTTGGCTTTCCGCCACAATATCAACTCGGCAAGCACGCATTAGCATGATAAGCTTAATCCTCGCGTTAGTACTCGTGTGGAGCGGCGACATATCAGCCAGCCTTCCTCTCATTAATTACCATTCTCTTAATGAGCGAAGCTACGATTTCACCCTCATAACGATGCGGGAGATTGAATCAATTAAGTCGTTAAGACATTGATTAGAAATAAACACCATCTATTCTCTCTCTGTCTCATTAGTGACATCACACACACACACACAGCTCTGCTGTGTCTTATCCAGCTCCGTACCTTTAACTGGCGGACTGATGCTTGATATACGCCGGGAGAACATAATTAAAGCCCTCACGGCTAAGAACAAAGAACATTTAAGTGTATTCCGGCGCCACATATGTTGAAAGTAAGCACATTGTCAAGCACATCATCTTCCTCCTTTCTTTTACTCAACCTCCCTCCCTCTTTCTTTCTCTATTTATATTATTCGTTTCCCCCCCTCACCTACTTGTCTGTCATGGTCACTCGCTCGACTTCTCACTTGACTTCTCTCTTTTGTATTTTTCCTCACTCCTTCTTTCCCCCCCTGACTCTTTTTCTCATACGGCATCATTTTCTTGCTTGGACAAAATCGGAAGTGGGAATTAAAAGTGTGATATAATGGCCCACGTCATCAGAAGCGCTTGCCTTCATTCCCCCCAATATAGCGTCACGTGAATGTTATTTAACGTGGCAAGGATGAGTCTGTGTCACCTAGAAATTAGTCACCGTGTTGAGGTAGCCCGTCACACGCTTGTGTTTGTAGGCTGTAATGTAGGTCATGTTTTCATTTCAATATCTTTAGTTTGTTTAATATATTAAATCAATTAATATAATTCGGTAGATGTAATTACATGCATAATGACAACTATCAGGCAAAGGCATATAATTAGTGTCATTGTTTTGTTTTGGCAGGCTGATGTGGAGGCAGAGCAGTGTTGCTGTGTTGCTGAATTAAATATCAGGTCTAGTTGTGTGTAAAGCGTGCCTTTTTTTCTTGGCCCCATTCTGTAGGAATTATCTCTCATTCTTTTGTAGAATGGACTTTGGTGTGCATTCTGAGAAAAGCAGTTGAAACTCTCTCTCTCTCTCTCTCTCTCTCTCTCTCTCTCTCTCTCTCTCTCTTTCTCTCTTTCTCTCTTTTGCCAGTTTTTACACCACACTCACTGTTTGTGTGACATTTGTTTGCGACCTCAGATTAGACCTTGGTGCCAAATTAAATCCGAAGTCTGGAACAGATAATTAATTCATGATGAGAATATGTTCAGAGGTGCCGAGTTTAAATACAATCTGGCTATTATACGACACTGAGGCCTATTCAGCGTCGGCAAATTAAGCTTCAAAGATACATCAATAGACCGGCCAGAGAACCTGTCCTTATTCAGACTTGTGCAGAGTGGGTGTAGAAATGGTTTTTTTTTTTTTTTTTTTTTTAGGCAGCCCATTAAGATTATTGAAATCATCTGCATACTGCTCATGGCTTTTTTTTTTTAAGTAGAGCTCTCAGGACAAGTGCATCTTGACCTTCACCTAGCATAAAAGCATAACATAGAAGTTTATAAGTGTCAGATTAGTTATGCTATAAAAAGCCATGCCTGGATTACTGTTTACCCAGCTGACTGCTTCGTTTTTATTTTTTAGACACGGTAATACGTTATAAAATGAATAAAAATGGTTTCTCTATGGACTGCCATTTTGTATGTATTCCTGCATACTACACTTCATACTAGGGTGGGAAGAAGTGTGCAGTAGACAGTGTATCCTGGGCCAGTACACCATGTACATATGTTTCGAACATAACCTCTGACATCGTAATTAGAGTCAGTTGAATGTTTTTCTGAGTTCAGTTTATACGGATTTTTTATTTTAATAGACAGCTCCCCAAACCCCATGATTTTTGGTATTCTGGGTCAAACCAGCGTCTCTTGACATTTTCCGTTGACGCATTCGGGCTTTAAAAGTGAAAATGTGGTTCATTTATTTCTTATTACGAGATTAATGCCTTCATTATTGTGACTGAGTTTATGTCAATTCTAGGAATGTGCGGTTTCACAGTGATAGAAATTCTGTGTGTCTGTTGCTGCATAATCTGCCATACTATTGCCAAGAGGTGAGCAAAAGCCAAGGAAACTTCTCATTGTACATACAGAGCTGCAGGAGGTCTGACCCAGTGTTATATGTGCCACCCCTCTTCATCTTATGGTCCAGTAGCGAGAGTGCAAGCGCTCTCATTGATTAAAATGTTTCCCTGAGGCATGTGATTAAAATGAACATTCCCCGAATGTTTCCTTCACTCTATGTCCTATCACTCTACGACAAAAAGGTTTTTTTTTTGTTTTGTAACAAAGTATGATTCCAAGAAAGTTTTCCTGGAAGATTTTGATGTCTTTTGTGTTTCCTTTATATCAACTTTTCTCTTAAATCCAGGCAGGGAAGATTTGATGTCCCAAATGTTTCCCATACAAAGGTCCAAGCGCATGCCAAGCTTTAATTATATGTCAAGTTTAAAGTGTATTGTTGGTGCTGGAACTACATATCTGATCAACTTTCAATTAAGAGATCTTCCTCTCTGGATGGGCACAATGTGTCGGAGTGATAAAATCAGGAAAGCAATGGGTGTGTTTTGAGCTTCGGCACCTGTTGACCCCGGCTGTTCGCTACACGACTTCAGTCCCGAGTTCCCTGTCGAACTGCTTTAGATGCGCTGATATTTTCAGGCGGGTTTGAGATTCCTGAAGGCGAAGCTTGTAATATGAGCATTTCTCTTCCTAGTACCATGAACAGCCAATGACTGTTGGAAAGGAAATCAAATTCATCTGCTGTCATGCGCAGCAGCCCACTGAATCCAGTTTAGCCTGAATCCAGTCCAACATTTTTCAAAGGGCGCCATATTAGATCACATCAAAATACCCAAAGTTGAAATTAAATAAGGAATTTCAGCATTAATTTGAGAGGTTTTCATCCTCACTGGGTAAACCGTGTAGGAATTCTAGCACTTTTCATACGTGGTCCTCCTCATTTAAGCAACCAAAACTGATTGGAAAAAAGTAACGTCCTTATAAATTGTCATTTTTAATATTCGGTTGCAAATCCGTTTTAGTTAGGGACTCTTTCAAGAATTCATAAAACGTTTTCCGTGCTTAGTGGATGGAAGCACCGCCACTTATTAGCCCTAGTAATGTTCTGCACCCCATTGGCTCTGATGGAAGGTTGCTTCAGACAGGATTTCCTCCAGCTGCTTCAGTTTCTCTGCCCCGTCATCTGAATATTATTGTATTGCCTGTGATTTGTTTCATAAAGTCTCCCGATATTAAATTCCTTAATTACACCAACAGTCACAGCATTTGCTATGGCTCTAGATATACTTGTTTGCCATAGCAGAAAATCCGATTCCCTTTCCAACTGTCATTGGCTTTTCTTGGTACTGGGCATAGAAATGCTCATATTACTAAGATGAAGATTCATCTTAAGGAATATTAAACCTTATATGAAAATATCAGTGCATGTACAGCAGTTCGACAGGGAACTCGGAACTGAAGCCGTGTAATGTACATTAGAGAAGAGGTGCAAAAGCACCATCAAGTACACGAAGTATTCTTGCTGCTAAATATACTTGTTTCCAACTCTTTAGAACCCGCCTTTTCTCCCTGTTAACGTTTTTGCATTTTGTCTGTAGCCATGAGTACATATCATTCAGGAAATGCATTCGCAGGTGTAGTCAGAGAAAAAAGTCTTACTGTATTAACGCATTCTACTGGCGAACATCTGCCCACTGCCTGCGTTTGGCCCTGGGACAGACTTCGGACACGCCGTAGCCATACATCCCTTTCCAGATTCAGTCCCACATTCGGTTATAATAACCTCCACTCTTATGGGAAGGCTTTCCATTAAACATTGGAACGTGGCTGTGGGACTTCGTCTCATTCATCCACAAGAGCGTTAAGTGAGGTCAGGCAGATAATCGACGTTCGGTTTCATCCAAAAGGTGCTCAGTAGGGTTGAGGTCAGGTTTCTGTGGAGGCCGACCCAGTTTGTCCACTCCAACCTCGGCAAACCGTGTCTCCAAGTAGCTTGCGTGGGCGCAGGCAAATAGTCATGCTGGAACATGTTTGGGGCTCGTAGTTTCAGTGAAGGGAAATTAAAATGCTACAGCGTGCAAAGACATCCCAAACAATTGTGTGCTTCCAACCTTTGTGATAACAGTTTGCATATGCATCACATATGCATGTGATGGTCAGATGTCCGTATAGTGTTGGCAATATAGTGGGAGTACAAGGGCAAAATGGAAGCACAGTATTAATTGCTTTTATAAAATAGTTTGTTTCCGTGAGGATCAAGTGAATCTTTTGTAGTCTCGTGTACAGTTGCTCATGTAGGCTGCACACTACTACATGTACGAAATACCAGATAGTAAGTAGTGTGAGCAATACTGCGATTCTGAGGTCTTAGAATTTGTGTAATGTCCACTTGGCATAATTTTCAGCAGTGAAGGCTTCAACTTATTTATCTGGCTCAGAAAATCTCTCCAATATGGAAGAGACTCGGCAGCTGGTGTGGAACGCTCCACTGCCTGTAGGGAAAGCCTTTCTCCTAGTCAGAGTGCTGTGTAGTCTTCCTGTACTTCCCCCAAGACCACATCTACTCTGAGGCTGCTGCTTACAATAACACTCCCATGCTTCTGGAGGAGACAGTTTCTTTCCTTTGCGACATGGAGACAAGATTCTGCCCTCAGGGTGACGAGCAATATGTAAATTAAGATTTGCTCCGTTTCATGCAAATCAGTTATTATGCTGTAAGGAGTCACAAATGACTGGCGCCAATAAATTCCCCGGACCAGTTTCGTAGCATGGCTTGTGTGGCATTCCAGCATTTTTGTAGTCTTTGGTGCCTGTATTCAAAAATGGAAGATCTTATTCTGTCAAAACTTTTGGTCCACTGTCCCGTCTCACCAGGGGCGGGGAGTCATTTAGTAGACATCATCTGCTTTCATAAGAACATTGTATTTATTCACAAGTTTGACATGTTCTGGTAGACAAAATCTACATCCTGGTATTAAAGATATTAACTGATAATATCCATCCATTATCTATACCGCTTTATACGTCTGGGTGGCGGGGAAGCTGGAGCCAATCCCAGCATCTTCGGGTGAGAGGCGGGGTACACCCTGGGCAGGTCGCC
>JAQQZR010000038.1:22103305-22113409 GCA_030068235.1 Notoglanidium macrostoma | reverse complement strand
ATAATATATCAAATATTCTCAAATATCAAATATATAATCGTCTGTGTATATTTTATGTAGGTGATACAGGGATCACCTATGTTTATAAAGTACAGGAATAAAAATTTGCAACCTCATTCGCACCAAGAGGTAATTTAGTGTAGCCAGTCGGCTTTCCTGCGTGGGAGGTGGGAGGAAACCGGAGAACCCAGAGGAAACTCGAGGACATGGGGAGAGCATGTGAAACACCACGCGGACAGTAACCCCAGCTCAGGAACCCTAGAGCTGTGAAGAGAGAATGTTACAGCTACAGATGCCCCACGTCTTTATACCTTTGAATAAAATCATTTTCATGAACTTTTTTTAACCTGTTGCTGTCCTGTTGGTTCAAACATGTCAGTAAGGCTTGCATACTGCGTAGGCTTAGCCTAACAAAGCTCTTAGGGAGCCTATAATTGTTTCAAAAGTCATGTAATATTAGTAAGCGATTTTTAAAGCGAGAGAGAGATTTTTCTCTGTTTTTATTCGTATTTCTGACTGAACTTTCAACTCTCTTTCTGGTTCTCATGCTTTCTCTTGCACACTCTCCCATTGTTCTCGTTCTCTCTCTCTCTCTCTCTCTCTCTCTCTCTCTCTCTCCTGCCAAAACACACACAGTGTAAAAATCGCTTGTGGTTCTCTGCCCTCATTCCACGGAGAGCTTCATTTCCATATCATTTGCATATTTCAGAGAAAAGTGGGCTAATTAATCATGTGGCCATTTAGCATCTCATTAGTACTCGATGCTGGAGCCCTAGCCAGTGCTGGCATGCCACTCGTCTGCTCCTCACTCTGATCTCCATCCATCCCCCCCTCCCTTTCCTCCCCTCTTCCTCAGAGCTCACACTGGAATATGTCAAAAAAAAAGAGGTTTTTTTTTTTTTGTTGCCGTTTTTGTTGTTCGCTCCCTTTTGATAAACCATATAGGAGCTTCTCTTCCTTTAAAGAACAGTTTAATGGTTACAACAGGCATTTAAAAAGACTCTAGTAGTCATAAAAGGATGGGTTTTTAAGATATTTATTTATTTATTCAGACTAGTAGTGGTTCTTAAATCTGAATGCGGAGCAGCAGCAGCTCTTGACCATAGATTTCACCCGGGATGGACAACCTTAATAATAATAATAATAATAATAATAACCACATAGCCTTAAAGAACCTTAAGTCGAGGAGCTATCTCACTTTTTGGAGTAACACAGTAATAAGAGTTGACCTCATACAGTCATCCAGCATGCAATCTAACAACTCATTTTGAGCATTTTCACTCGTGCCTTTGGATTCAATACAGCAGGTGAGTTTCCTGAATATGATTAAGCAGGGTTGACAGCTTTCAGCAATATTTCT
Source organism: Notoglanidium macrostoma (assembly GCA_030068235.1). Classification (NCBI taxonomy): domain Eukaryota; kingdom Metazoa; phylum Chordata; class Actinopteri; order Siluriformes; family Auchenoglanididae; genus Notoglanidium; species Notoglanidium macrostoma. The sequence continues at coordinate 22,112,049 of JAQQZR010000038.1, read as the reverse complement.
ACTCCCAACTACACAAAAAAGACCTGAAGCTAGCCCGAGGGATTCAGGCAATGGGAAAAGGAGACACGGGTTTTCTTTTTTTTTTCCTCTCATCCTTTCCATGTGACGCAAGGTCACTGTGGTGCGCACACATTTCTCATGTATGGACATTATCCACTTTTTCCCCAATCTTTGCAATATATCTTACAATAGAAATAGTTCTTTACAATGTAGACACACTGTCTGCACTGATCTCAGTGACTGCATCCCTGACAACCCGGTCAACTATCCTGTCCTCTGTTCCACCTCCAATGAAACTATTCATTGTAAGAATGAGCATGGGGCAGTGAGAGAGAATTTTGCCCCAGTCCACGTCTGTTACAGCTTGTTGCAGGTGTGATAGTAACTCTACGGTGTGAAATGCCCTGCAAGACAAGCAAATCAATGGAACATTGGCTTATATTGTTGAACGGCTGACTGATAAGGTTTTTCTTTACTAAACAAGGGTGCTGTATCTATGTCTCTCCTTCTTTCGTGTGCTGTCCCTCATATCTGCCTCTCATATCCTGTCGCAGAGGGATCGAGTGGGTTAGTCTGACCAGTTTCCTGTCCTTTGCCACGTCTGCTCCTAACAACATGGGCCTTGTGAGAAATGAGCTTCAGCACGTGGACTTACGCACAGGTGAGCCAAACACAATATCCAGTCTCAAATGAATATCAGCTTACATTCGAAGCCCGTGCTGCAGCCACTATGTGGACATGCAGAATGAGATTGAGAAAACTGATTGCAAAAGTGTCAGTTTGACAGGAGAGATATTTTTGGGATAAATAAATAATTAAAAAGTCAGATTCAGTTCTAGAAACTCAGTTCTGCACTCTTGGATTCATTTAATGTTCACAAAAATGGTATGTATAATTAAACTACATAGGATTTAGGATTTATTAGCAAGTAATCTGGGGCCGTATTGCAGGTATACCCTGACTGTGAAATCTAGTTCCAATCTCATTTAGGACCGTAACTATTTCAGAATAGAAGTTCTTTATCTTACATATTAACTACACGTAGGAAAAGATCATTACAGAAGCATCCTTAGGTTCATTTATGCTCCCTTTACATACGAAAATAAATGTCCATTTCAAATCACTGCCCGTGTACTTCTGCGCGTCCTTTATGTTGGCATGGATGTTAAGATGTTAACAACAAACCTAGCGACGGTAGAGGAGGTCAGCATAATTTCTTCGCCGTGTTTCGCTGGAACGTAAGCTTTCAGGAAACATGCACAAATACAGATGAAATGTACGTATCCGTGTCTGTAATTAACACTGAGCATAAATGAGACCTGCTAAAATCCCCTCTGTATCCTAACGCCAGCGGTGTCAGAATTTCACTCATTTCATGAGTAATCGTGACAGATTGCATAAACATTAGCTTGCTTGTTACCATTTAGCAGCATACAGAATGATTACTAGCAGGTAATGGCTTCCAAGGGCAGAGGTGATGTAATTAGCTGACCATACTGTATATGACCAGCTTTGGAGAGGCCAGAAGGGTGTTGTGGGTCAGTGAAAAACTTTTGGACAAAGGTCGTTAATATTAGTTTGGTTATTATTTACATTTTTTTACGGTGGTGACTGCCTGCCTATGACATCTACCTAAAGCTACGTGGGTTATATGTTGTTGGATACGAATGTTACAGATGAGTATTACCAAGTTCGGAATTTTCAAGCTTGGTGTTGAGAGCTGCAGCATAGGGGTTTTAAATTTATTATTGATTTTATTGTGCCGTTTTGCGTTTTTGAGTGAAATTGTGGTTGTTTTGGTTGGCCATGCAGTCATAAGCAAAAGTTGCATCTTTTTTTATTTATCTAATTTTATTGTAAGAATCAGATAAAATGTGGTTCTGGATGTTTAAGATGCTGTGTCCTCCAGACTCCTGGGTACGCACCAAATTAAAAACAAATATGGCTAGTACAAACACGGTAGTGTTCACGTGAATAATTCACATGGATAATTAATTTATATTAATTTATTTGCATTGCCCAAAACATGTGTTCCAGGGTGATATATCATGGTTACAATAAATTATTAGTCATGGCACTGGACTTCCTAAGTTTCCTACGGGTTTCCACTTAAAAAACTGATTTAAGTTCAACGGCATATAACTGCGACATCTCAAGTGCAACCGTAGTTACATCCAATGTCTGCAACCTCTGTGTTAACTAATCTCTGTCTGTGTAACTCTACTGGCCCAATATGTCCAGCAGAAAGCCATTTTAGATTCAGCCTGGGTCACTCCGTGGCAGTGCTGTACTGCCAGTGGATAGAGAATGGATGGAAAAAGGCAGAATAAGAGAGCGATGGGGCCATTAGTGAAATGTTTGGGAAGGCAATGGCCCACTCTGCTCATTACTTCTACCGTTTTAACAGCGGCATTTGGGAAATGGGGCAAAAGAGTCCACGATTTGTGTGAGAATTATTGCTAAATAACATTGTTTTGCTTTCATAGAGGATTTTGAGATGTCTAACATGGCCTGTTTGCATGTGTCATAATGCTGTTTATAAAACTTCATGCTGATTTGGGATCAGTTTGAGCGAGTTTTTAAGATACCCTGGTCATTGTCACACATTGCTCAGCTTGTTAATTCAGACAAATGTCGCGAAACATTCCGAACAGACAACTATCCAAAATAACAAAGTACTACATGCTGTATATTTATTGCGGTAGTCTAAAATGTCTGATAACACAAACACATGAGAATTAAGCTTCATTAAGGAATGAAGGCTTGTTAAAACCAGTAATAGATCCTAGATGGATATCATGCACAAAATGATATCTGACAGATACATGCTGTGTTTCCTTTACCAACCATTTCATGGTTGAGAGAAAATGCTTGTAGTTATTTCGAAGAAGGTGGAACACGTGCAAGTTCACGGAGGAGCATTTTGTAAAAATTGGGGCTGTTCAATGCTGGAATCTCTTGCTATATTTTTTGGGCAATCTTCTGAGCTGCTTGAAAACTGAAAACTGGTGCAAACAACTTGGGGTCCCCATTGTTTTTCCCCATTGCTCCTTGAAGATACTCTCAACCTTGATCAGATTGGATGGGGAACGTCTGTGCCATCTTCAGGTCTCTCCAGAGATGTTCTGAAACCTGAAACCCCGTCTGGGCTTTGGCTGGGCCACTCCAGGCCATTCAGACACTTGTCCTGAAGCCAGTCCAGCATTGTCTTGGCTGTATGCTTTGGGTTGTTGAGGAGCTGAAAGATGCTCCGTCTGAGGTCATGTGCAGGCATCATAGAATGATGCTTCCACCACCATGCTTCACTTCACGGTGCACCGGTTGATGAGTAGTGCTTGATTTTTGCCAGATGTTGCACTTGGACTTCAGCCCAGAGAGCTTAATATTTGTCTCATCAGACCAGAGAATCTTTTTCCTCATGCTCTTAGAATGCTCCTAGTCCCTGCCATATGCCTTTTACCCATGAGTGGCTTCTGTCTAGCCACTCTACCATAAAAGCCTGATGGATGGAACATTTCCGACCTCAGGCAACCCACACTGGGTGCTTCTCAGCTGCCTTTTCATATTCTCTACTGGCGGAAGTAAGAGCGACAGCGCAATCTTTTTAGCCAAGTCCATCATTCAGTGATTAGTAGGTGAATTTACATTTGTTTTTGTTTTATTTAAACAGATATTAACTTGCAGCAATGGTGTTGAATGAGGTTTTGACTTAACATGTGATGTGGCATTACACGCCATGCTTGATGCGCGTCTGGTGTGAATATTTAAGACACCATAACAATTTTTTTAACAGTCTATGTCATGAGCTTGCATGGAGCCATAACAGTTTGAAAAGTGAAGCAGATGGTCTGATATTGTACCGTGGCTTCGCATTAAGTGTCAGGTGAGTGGTTGCAATTCTGATGAAATAATATAGTTCTTGTTAAACAGCTTAGATTTCTAGACGCTACTGTAAGATAGTGTGTTTATAATTAGGTCAGCTTTTTTCAAATGTAGAGATGATTTTCGGATTGGATTGCGTTGGATTACCTGCATCCCCTTTAACTCATCCCGGCATCACAGGACATTGTGAGTGCGATTTGCTTGGTCGCCGTGATTAACAGGAACACAGTGTGAGGACTGTGTTGACTACACAGGACAACAGGAACAGCATTTGTTGGGAGAAATCGGCGCAAACAATTGCCTGAAAAGTGTTGACCGTGAAGAGAAGTGTAGCTGCAAAATCAAGTAAGAAGTCGCAGCAAGTACAACTTGTCCCATTGCAGGATTTTTAAAGCGCCGGTGTGCAGTGATGGCTGGAGGATCGTGGGTTGTTGCGACAGGTTTGATTGGTCCAGGTGGGAGTTGGGAGGCAGCAGTGTGGTGAGTATTCTGACTGCCTCAGGAATAAAGCTGTTTGGGAGGCTGGTGGAGGAGGTGGTGGCACGGATGCTCCGCTACCTGTCACGAGCATGAAGAGTCCATGAGATGGGCAGGAGAGGTTGTCCAATAATCCCAGTGGCCATGCAGATGCAGTGTCCACCTTCTCAGCCGTTCTCACAGTGCTCTCTGGTTTCTCATTCTCAAGCGATCCCTCCAGCTCAGTTAATAATTAACAAATGGTATGATCCAGCACTGAATGCATCATAGACTACTTTTGTAATGATGTAAATTGTATTTTTACCGTCAGATCCATTTTTACCTCATCATCTCATCATGTTAGTTATATTAAAATATAGTGCATGCTTCTGTGCAACCACACACACACACACACACACACACACTGCTGACTTTCAGTCCAAGTCACACCAAAAGCTTCTATTATGAAGGGTTTTGCTTGTAGCTGAATAGTACCGCTAATATTGAGTGATCTGACTTTAGGTGCAGTATTAGCTGTTAATTGCACTGAAGGCATACTAAGACCAGCGAATACGTTTCGACAGTGCTGGCCTCACACCAAATGACTTTCCAAGCAATTATACTGTCGCAGACCAAATTTCCAGTGTCAGGAGAAAAAAAAAAATCATAAGAGTTCTGCTCGAGTTGTAGCACGCTCCCGTCATCCTGAGCGCTCAGTGTCAGGTGGTCAGGGTAGATGTGTTGAGTCAACCTTTTTCTCATCTTGACTTTCCAATAAAGTTATCAAGTTTAAGATTATCTTTAGGCTTGTCTCATGCATATGGGGACCCTGCAAGATATGCGGCCTTTGCGAAATCTTAGACAATCGCTAGGCAGTTTGTTTGGCGCGAGTCTGGAATAACTCTGAGAGGGTGTCCGATTACGTCTTCTAGCGTATGGTTAGCATAAGCCTAACCTGATTTTGTGTGTTTCTGTTTTATTCGTCTCATCGAGCATACATAAAACAGCTAGAGCAAAACATTCCGCGCTCCTTCAGCTCGACATAACTGAGACTTCGAGCTCTCGCTCTCCTGTCAGAGCATTAAAAAAGCATAAACATTGATTAGCCACGGATGCCTACGCTGCGTACTCGTCCTTGATGATTGACTAGCAGGTAGAAACTCGTAAAACCAAGTTTGGGAACGGAACTTTTTATTTCTTTTCATATGAATCACTCCAAAAGTATTGGAACAGCAATGCTAATGCTTTTGCCTTTGCTATACACTGAAGACATGTGGGTTTGAGATCAAAATGAGGCGATGGATATGAATTTCTGCTTTCATTTCCTGATATGTACATCTAGATCAGGTGGAACACCAGAGGGGACTGTATTACACCAAGACACCATAAGAGAACAAACTGTCTCCTTGCTGTTCCTGTTCTTTGTCCTTGTGCTTACCCTTCCTATATTTTGGTCTCAAAAACTGTTACACTCTTTAAATCTTTCCGGTCTTGTCCATACGCTCCTGATAAGCGATATATTGCAGTGCTGTTCATGTGGCTTAGTTCACAGCAATCCTCGTCTTGAAACATGATAAAATAATAATGATGAAATAAATATCATACATGTAGAAGCTACACATGAAAAAAGAGGGAAAAAAATCCATCCCGAATGAGCATTTGCTGTCTTCACGACTTCGATCTCGGATTCCTCATTAACATGAAACAGGACAATCCAGCCCCAACCAACAAAGCAGTGCCAGAATAACTAAGCACCTCACAAATATTTCAGTGAAACCATATTTAATGTGTTTCAGGTTGAAGTTTTTTTCTTTCAGGCCATTCTGAAATCTAGCCCAAACTTTTGTATTTGGAGCATTACGTGTCAGTCTGTATCACACGTGTGTTCCTTCTCTGAATTACATGCGCTCGTAGTTGATAAAGGCAGGCGGACTCAGGAAGCAGCGAACACCTATGATCTAGTTGGAAATGTGATCCCTGTCATTACATTGAACATTTTCTTTTTCAAAATTCTGTCAAATGTACTTGCAGCCTTACATCACAGAGGGTACCAGGTTACAAAACAGCATCTAGGACTTTCATTGTGATCAAGTCTCAGTTTAGTTTAGAAAGGTTAGCTAAAGCGATGGAAAGAAATTGTGTTGATTTCAAATATCGATCATAGTAACCCTGCAATGTTAGATCATAAATAACCGGGTTGTCACCGACAGCCAGAATCAGTCTCTCCTCCGCCATTGTTGACGGTATTGATATTTTAAGCCCCGCCCCCTTCAGTTGATTGGTTGGTGGGAGAGATATGACATGGAGATGTGGTGGTGGTCCAAAAGTTTCAACTGAAAGAGCTCAGCGAGGGAAATAGGTGTATTATTAATAGGCATTTTTGCTCCGAGGACGCTGAGCGCTGTCAATGCTGAACTCCATAGGATTTGTATAGAAAATTCTGCCAGCGCAAAAAAAAAAACACATTCGGTAGCTTTTATTCTTGTTGAGAAATGGTTTTAAAATACACTATATGACCAAAAATTTATGGACACCATCATACTTACTTGTGCTTTTTGAACATCCTGTTCTAGCTTCAGTCCGCCTTTGCTGTTATACTCATGTCCTCGATTTTGGGGTGTGAAATGAGCAACATATTTTTTTTTCTGAACTGGCTTCACATGTCTCAGAGGAAGCATGTGTTAGCCTTGGGTGGTAGCTGTTGTGTGATAGCGGGTGGATGGGAATTGGGAGGTGGCCAGATTGGGAGAAATTAGGGAAAAAACATGGCTAGAGTGATCGTTAAAATGGAGTTATTATTGCAATCGATGTTCTAATCGAATAAGTTTCTTTATTGAGCTCAGAAATGAAAGAAATCCTGACTCCTTACATCTCTCTGTCTTTCTCTCCCATCTTTCACTCTCTCTCGCTCTCTCACACACAGGCAGGTGCTTTGCATTCCGAGGCGAGCGTGGCAATGATGAGCCAGCCATCGAAATGATTAAAGTGTCGCATCTGAAGTGAGCAAGACCCACAAACACACTTTTTCTCATTCCCCCTCAGTCCCTCCCGGACGATTGGAAGGCTTTTGGTACCGAAGGCTCCCCCCTCAGAGTTGGCTTGTGATTAATGTCCCTCATTTCACTCTTGACATACACGGTGGAGTATTTCAGAGAGAGGGGCAACCCAGACATGATTTTAATCAAGTTGCAACTGACACTGGGGATGGATTCTTCAACCTTTTGTCATTGTTTGGCATATTTCAATTTGTCACAGAGGGCTTTCCTGCTTCATTTGGGCTGCAATGAAATGTTCCAATCCTTAGCGACTTCCATTTATCTTGCAATAATTGATCCAGATTGATTGATTTTTGAAATACCGGAGTACAGAGTTTGGATCAGGTTCTGGGATGCTATGTATAGCTGTAATATAGAGCTCAGGTTCAGCTCTACCTGGTTTGTTAGATTAGATGTCATCTCAGGATCAGCGCAGCATAAATACAGTGTAATGGCATTCATGCAGAAGGAGTGTATATCTTTTGTAAATGTAATTTTTCTTTTCTGAAATTCCAATCTTAATTTTGGAAATGTTTAACTTTTCGGCTCAGGGTCTCCACTATCTAAGGGCCAAATATCGCAGCCTTCTGTGTAGTTCATGCTTTTTTTTACTTAAAAAAAGAAAAAAAAAAAAGCAGCAGTTCTTAAACAGTGCATCGTTAAAGAAAATTAGGCAATGTTAGTTTCATCTGTGCTCCTAGTTGTTAGTTCTGCATTAGTTTACTTCCTGTTATCCTTATAAGTTTGATACAGCTTTTGTAAATAGTAGCAATCTTTTATCAACATATGTCCCCACAAGGATAGGAAATCTGATAGTTTGGACCTTGTGGAGACATTTGACTGTGCCCTACAAGAAAGACCTGCCCATTTTAATTAAATAATAATAAAAAAAAGAGCCAAAAAGGTTTATTGGGGTTAGGATTAGATTAATTATCCCTAACTATACAAGTTAACAATGTTACTAGAAGGTCCCCATTAAGATATTAGGACACATAGTGTGTGTGCATGCCCCTAGCAAATCGGTATATAAACTCTATATAAAGGTCAAAGCAGTGTGAGATTTGGTCCTTATAATATGATAAATACATGAAAATGTGCTAATTTGAACAACTCTCTTTGTGTGTGCGCGTGTGCGTATGCGTGTGTGTGTGTGTGTGTGTGTGTGTTTGTGTGTGTGTGTGTGTGTCTCCACACCCCATAAAAGATCTGCATATATACTGTCTACATAAATGTAAAGCAGTGTGTGATTTTGGACCTCATAATATGATAAATACATGAAAATGTGTTAATTTGTACACTGTGTGTATGTGTGTGTGTGTGTGTGTGTGTGTGTGTGTGTGTGTGTGTGTGTGTGTGTGTGTGTGTGTGTGT
>JAQQZR010000038.1:22086849-22099887 GCA_030068235.1 Notoglanidium macrostoma | reverse complement strand
AAACTCCACACAGAAAGGCACCCTGGGTGACCCGGGGATCGAACCCAGGACCTTCCTGCTGTGAGGCGACAGTGCTACACAGAAAAGGAAAATCGTATTTTCATTCAGATTCCAAGTACTGTTAAATACTTTGCTTTGTATCTTATTCGTTCTCTTTTTTTTTTTTCTGTCCCACCAGGACGGACCACTAAACGAAATTCCCTGTAACTATGCACTATAAGCGAACGTAATAACCTGACCAAATTAAAGAAACACGGACCATGAAAGATATCCTGTGAAATTTTCTAAACACGAATCATATTCCTTCTGGTTAATAGATTTTATAGGACGGTGTGTCTCTTTGCCGTTTAAATGTGTTTCCGGCTGGCCCGTAATGCACTTCCCAGAGTGTCGCTTAGGGAACTTCCAGAGCTACCCAGGAAAATACATCAGCTAGTTCAGAGTTCTTCAGTGCTAATGACTCATCACATGCAGTTAAAATTCTCACTGGGGCCCATTTGTCACCAGTCATGGAAGCTAGGAAACTTGGCTGGTCCAGTGAGCACAGTTGTAAATTTTAGCAGCTCCATTCAAATGAGCAGGATTTAGTATTGAGCGAGCTGCTGCTTCTTTTTTTCTAGGCCCGAGCCTGAATTTGCAGTGAGTTAGATGCTAAAATCAGTTTGAATCGAGTGATGATTGCTGTAATTACAGCACCTCCACATCCAGCAGGGCTGATGCTTATGAGTAATTGGCTAAGCTCCTGATATAGGGAAAGAGATTTACTTCAACATCAACCAATGCTCACAATGCTGCCTACTTAAAGAAACCTCTTGAATAAGGCATGTAAAGTTTATTATTCTATAACTCCTGTACATAGAACAGGCTACCGGCTCCGGCCAGCATCAATAATGCATATTGTAAACTGCTACAGCTTTAGTGCTTTAGCGCATTCTGATCACCGGCGTGCAGCTTCAAACCTGATTAAACACCTCTTCTGTCATACAGCGTGATTAAGTGGAGTGTGATTTTTCACTGCAGGTGCATTGTTTCTGAGGTGTTGCTTGAGGACTGATTTATACGCTCCTATTCCCTGTCTACCCTCCTGAACACATGTTCTAACAGCCTGAAGCTGTCTTAAGAGTTTCCTGAGAAACAGGTTGCTGTATTCACACCAGCTCACTTCTTCGTTTGGAGCTGCTAATTGTCACTTCTACTTTTTTGATAGACGTGATAGACATCTTGGACATCGGATATTATCTGTTTACAAAGCCGTGCTAGCATCTTTACTCCGGCAGCTTCACACCAATTCACACCTCCAGCCATGTGAGCTTAACATAAATCACACAGCAGGAGTGCAATAATCGCTGGTCTGTGCGCCCTGGACAAGCAGATTACGTATCCAGGCTATCGGTTTTTCATTCACTGCGGCCCGACGGGCAGGCAGGTTTTACTTCCATCATCCAACAGCCGGACAAAGAAAACAACTCTACTCCCTATTCCCTTTCCGAAAAAAAAAAAACTTATCCATTTGCTCCAATTGGCTCATACTTTTCTTGGTTGATGCTGTGGCATCACATGTTGATCTTCATAAAGTCCTCATTTACATCTCTATTCAGTTTAAATTCCACTGGAATGCAGATGACCTCATTGGGGTGGCAATTATTTTGTCTAAATGAAATATTGCTGTTTGATCGCATTAAGTCGAAGTCCTGTTGATTGGCTCACCTTTCAAGATGTTGCGCAATCGTTGGCTCGCATGCTCACGGCCTCCTTCAGTTCCATACAGTTGTTGTTGCACCTAGTGGTCAAAAATGGGAATTGCAACAATAGCTATAGAGGTCCATTGGGACATGAATCGTGCTGCCTTGTGCTCACGTTTAGTGACAGGGTTGCCAGATTTAAGGAAACAATATTCCACGATCTTGTTTTATAGCTCATTATCAAAATGTAATTGAATCAGTGTTTAGAAAAAAGGCCAAGTGTAAGCGCAGACCGTGTCTGTGATGCACAGCACCATTTTGTTGTAAGAATTCAAATATTGCAAGAGGGAAATGGAAAATACGGAGTGGATACTGTTCGTACTTCAAAAATACGTTTCCAATACCCAATTTTTTGGGCTTGTTTCAGTTCGTATGTCTGGTTTATAAGACGTAGTTGTGGTGGAAGATTTGCTGAAACCTCTCAACAATGGTTACTCAGATAGGCTCGAACACAGTTGAGCAAAGATACGTCTAAAGCCACTCTTAACAAGCTGCGAGACTGTACACTTGATGACTGTCTGACTGTTTTCAACTCTCAACTGCCTGTTACAGGGTCAGTCTAAAAATTCACTACACAGTCTAGAACCTATAATGTAAACCAAGTGTGATTACCTCTCAACTCAATTTTGTTGGCTGTCTATGTGATTATTAACGTTGCCCTGCCCCACCAAAATCCACGCTCAGGACTCACTGCCGCAGTCTTTCCCGTATAAGAAATGTGGAAACTGGCAAAAGTCAGCAAAACTACACTATATCATTTATATGACTCTGATGCTAGCACAAGAAAACACCATGGCTCATAAACCACTCATAAAAAGAAACAAACATGATGATCAGAAGAGGATTCAAGCTTTGGCTGGATAAAGTCACCTGCCATACACGGTCATTTTCAATCAATGATTTTAGAAAACATGGACTGAGTAACGTCTTTAAAAAGTGAAGCTACCAGATGTGTAGTGCCCCTGCTGGCTGGATGCAGTATAATGGGTTACGCTCCTCTTAATGTTTTGAGATAAATTACTTCAGTTGCCTTTTTAGCCTAGTTAATTGGACTTCCTGGCAACCACATGATGGTAGGCAGCAAGCACAATGAACCTTTTGTCTTGCCTGGAAAGCTGGATAATTAATTTATGATTTGCCCACAGCGTGTGCACAGAGGTTTAAATGGCAGGTAATTCACAGCACTTTGGATGAGTCATGAAGCAGTCAATAATTTAGGTCCAGTTTTCTGGATACACTACCACCAAGCTGTATTTTTATTTTTTATGTCCGTGTGACATAATAGTCAGTATCCCCGGGGGGGTGCTTTATTTTTTCATTGTTTTATTTATTCTTTTTAAGTCTGGTATAAGAATATCAGATGTTTGTGCTACAGATTCAACAACTCTAAAATGAATTTTTTGTAGTGCTTTTTCTTTTATGTTTGTTAAATGAAAGGAAAAGAAAATTCTTTTTTCTTCTTTCATAACCTGCTTTCTGTTAGTTCTCAGAGTACGACAATACAATCCTCACGCATACTGCGTATTGGAGCCTTGAGATGAGCAAGTAAGTAATAAGTCAGTCAGCTTGCATGAAGGTTTTATCGACTGTATGGAATATAAATGAAGAGGTGTATATATCTGGGAAATCGAGACCAGTTCAGGCGAGGAAAATCTAAACAAACTAAGAAAAGCGTTAAAATACTGCCAGAGTAAGAACAATCCCTCGCTGACAGTAGTTCATAAAAAAAAAAAAAAATAAAAAAAATAGAAGTGGTTTATCAGAACGAAAAGTTGGAGCAGACCAAATCATTTCTATCTAATGAAGCATTGATGCAAAAGGAGTCTGAAATCAGAAAGCTCTCACCTGAAGCTGATGAAAATGAAAATAGTTACAGCAAGATTTTGCAAGGAAGATTTCAGGCACGGTGTAGAGATATATATATATATAGTATAGATATTCAACTAGTGTATCGGTATTCTTACATGAGTTACTCATTTCTTAGTTACAAATGGATCATTTGAATTAGTCATATAATTGCTCATTGCTCATTAGCCAATCATGCAGCAGTAGAGCAATGCATTAAATCATGCAGATAGAGGTAAAAAAAAACAAACAAACAAACAAACATCAGAATGAGGAACAAAATGTGATCTCCATGACTGACTGTGGCATGGTGGTTGGTGCCAGGTGGCTGGTTTGCATATTTCAGATAATCTCCTGCAAGTTTCAAACCCAGGAGTTTAGAATATTATGTGAAAACCTGACCACGTCCAGTGAGCAGCAGTTCTGCAGGTGATCATGATGAAAGAGGTTAGAGGAGAATGACCAGACTGGTCAGAGATAACTCGAGTAGACGCTCTTTACAACTGTGGTGCACAGAAAAGCATCTCACAAAACACCAACCCTTTGCCTACCCACCAGCGTTCTTTTCTCTCAGGCTGAGTGTCCATATAGTGGTTTTTTTCTGAGTGCCGGCGTCTTTTTTTCACTTGTTCTCAATGAAGACAGACCGTATGCTGTGACCTAGAGAAAAAGCACCTTTTTCATTTTTTTTTTTCAAAGCGCCCCCCTTTTATGTGTTTTTAAGTGTTAGATTGGTGATCTGTTGTCAAGATACTGTTGTCATAGGAACAAGAGAATTGGACCCTTTTTTTTTTTGATGAAGCGTTTGGATGAAGCACTCCCCTGCACCCTGTCAGTGCTTTTCTTCCCGGGAAAATGCTATTTGGACACGCATCCACAGCCAAGTACAGGAATCTGAGGCTGCAGTGGGCACAGGCTCACTAAAACCCTGGATAGGTGACGACTGGAAAAAGCAGCGACTGGTCTTATGAATCGTCTGGTTGGGTTGAATTTGGTGTCGTCATCATGGATCCAGCTTATCTTTGATGAAGAGTTCCGGCTGGTGGTGGTGGTGTGATGGTGCGGGGAATGTTTTCTAGGTGCGCATTGGGCCCCTTAATAGAAATCAAGCATAATTTGCTTGGATGGCACAGCCTATCTGAGTGTTTTGTCTCTGCCCACGTGCATCGCTTTATGGCCGCAAAGGATTTTGGCAGTTTTGAGAGTAAAAGTGGGTTCCCACCCAGTATTAGGATTTCATTCCCAATGAGTGTACAAGGACTGTACTTATGAAGTCATTGTCTGATTATTATTTAAGAGTAAATGGCATTATCCCAAAACTTGTTCTTAGTCTGTACATGAAACATAATTTGAAACCGATATTTTAAAAACTGAGTTTGCTATGCAAGACCTTTGTCAATGGTAACATTACTAAAGTACCTGTAGTAGCAGTATCTTAAACCAAATAAATCCATAGAAAATCCAATGCAATATTTAAAAAAGAAATCCAACCAAACCAAAGAGTAGACATCTGCATAGCTGCATGAGTTAATAAAGTAGAGTAAAATGGTCCCAGCAGCAGATGTGACTGCAGTTTTTAATGACACATTTGTGCATGATAATGAGCGCGTCAGAGGCAGCGGAGGTAAACCAATGCCTCTTCGTGCGTGTTCCTCTTTTCATCCCAAGGAAATGATGGCAATAAACAAACAAACAAACAAACGGAAGCTCTCCACTGTGCAGTTTGTGATCTTCGCATTCTGAAAGAATTAATGATCTACCAAGTGTCACATCAGACCTCCTAGCTAGACGCCATTTCCGTGATGTAGATCTCGTTTTTGAACACATCGAGTAGAAATGTACAAATGCAGATTATTAGGGATGGATGATTACATAAATGCTATACGTGACTGGCATTTGTCATAGACATGTATACATATATTGAGGTGCTTTTACTGAAATGAATTTTGTATTGTAGGGGAGCATGGGCAGCATCGCCTGCATCGCGTGGAAGGGAGACACACTAGTGCTAGGAGACGTGGACGGAAACCTGAATTTCTGGGACCTGAAGGCCCGTCTGTCCCGGTAAGAGTGTGTTTACGTTCATTCAGTTTGCATTCGTTTCTTTTTTCAGTTTTTACACCGTATCAAGGGTGTGGGGGGAAAAAACAGCTTTAAACAAAGAAATCTCATGCCCAGATTGTCAGGCATTGCATCATGACCCACTTATAAGACATGGAATTTTTAATTGTGGCATTTCTTCAGAAACAAAAAGATACTTTTTGTGAACGTTTTTGCTTTACATGCTTGATAAAAGTACAGTCAGTCTGTTGTACATAACGCGTCGGGGGGTTGTGTGGTGTGCAGTAGGCATGCAAAACCACTACTCGTTGTGTTGTACTTGAATATTTAATACAGGAAATGCACTTTATTTTCATTGTTATTTGAAAGAATTGTCCCAGATGTCTGAGTGATAATGGTCCCAGCTGTGTTTGCTGCCATATGAAAATATATATCGTGTGTGCTTGCTTGTTTTTTTGCACTAGGGGAATTCCTACACACCGAGGATGGGTAAAGAAGATCCGTTTCGCTCCTGGAAAGGGCAACCAAAAGCTACTGGTGATGTTCACTGACGGAGCTGAGGTGTGGGACACCAAAGAGGTGAGCTTCATTTCTGCTGAACGACACACGCCGTATAGTTGATTGAATCGAGGCTGGTACTGGCTTTCTCTCCAGGCTGAAATTTTATTATTTTTTTTCCATTTGCTGCTTTGGTTTATTTGATGCTGTGGGTGTGGGGGAGGTTGACCGACACAGCACAAATATTGCACATGACAGTGCACCTCTGTTGTTTTGCCCAGTTTGGCAGAGGAAGCTTGCAGGAAGTCGGCTTCTCCAGATCTTGGGTACTGACGTTGGAATAAAAACGTGGTTAGAAACTTAGTCATGGCCAATGCAAACCATTCTTCAATCTCGTTAGCATTTTGAGGAAAGTATTGATTGAACATTTCTGATGATCTGAATATGAACCTGATATTGTTTTGATCACTCGGTGATCATAAAGCCGTGCTGATTTGTTATGTCCACATCACGGGTTCTCAAAATGGAGTCCAGAGGGCTGTGATTTTATTTTTTTTCTTCTTCTTTTGTCCCAGTAGTGGAAATCAAAGCTGACCACTATCAAAGTTAGCATATTTATTATTGAGCTCTTGGCCTTAATTGTACAAAGCTATTTATATGGGCCGGCTCACCCTTCCCAGAATCCAGTAATCACGTAACCGCTACCTTTTAGCTCTCTGCAGCAAAACCGCCGCAAAACTCACTGTTCGTGTTCCCTTGGAAACCCATCTCGAACTTTTTCTTCATTCACGTGTCATACATGAAGGCTTTAAACAAAAGCAGTTTGGGATTTTTTTACACATAAAAATGGAATGAATAGGTTGAAAGGATTGGAATTATAGACACTTTGACAAAATATCTTCAGATCTGTGATTCTGATCTGTGACAGGATTGTTTTTGGAATATCGATGGCATTGAAAATGGCGACTCAATACTTGGCACAGAGGATTCTGGGAAGGGTGAGCTGGTCCCTTTATATACAGTAGTTGGGTTTACGTGTGCACAACATTACAAAAATACCTTATCGAAAGAGTACACAAGAAAGACATTTCTATGAAACATGATGTGGATAACAGTATGTGTAAAAAGAAAAAAAGAAAAAGTAGCATTTTACAATTGTAAAAGATTAAAAACAGTAAAAAGCATAACAAAGGAGCAAGTTCCAGCCAAATGTTTGCAGGATTTTCAAATTTATAAAAACAGCGTGATGCTGCACCTCAGAAAAAGTGACATCATGTATCACAAAATCGATATTTTCTTACCATATTGCCCAGCCCTAGTTGCAGTGTGTTTATGAATTAATTTCTCCCATGGAATTTATGTTCTGGTTAAAGCGTTCCCCGACTGCACAGTTTATACTCCTGCCTCCTTTCAGCACGAACCAACTATTTCTTTCTGTACTGCATAACTAAAGGTAACAGGCAATGCCTGAAGTAAGGAAAGTGCTGTTCACAGCCAAGGCTTTATTCAGGTCAAGAAGACAGCTTGTACAGCTCTAATTTACTGTTATTGATTGTTCTACCCACCTGGTAGTAAATATTTTATTCTTTTCTTTTTCAGATCCCCTAAAAGCTTTGCAGAAGATATTTATCCGTTCCGTCCGTTTCAGCTGGTTAGAGTTCGGAAGTAGTTAGCAGTTTCTTTCTCTTTGTGTATGCATCACATACCCTGGAGGAGAGCTTTTAGACAGAAGTGTTATATAGTTGAAAGTAGCTTATGAATGATAATGCAGCCTTTTCAGTATTCTATATCTCAGAAATGGTTTAAAAAAGCCTGAGGTTTAAAGGCTGTTCTCATGGAGAAAAGGACTTTAATCATGGGAGTTGGATAGAAAATAGAAACAGATTGTTGGCTTGTGTTGTGTACTGGAAACTGACCCCCACTTTCTCTGTAACTGATTGGGTTAAATCTGAAGTCTGCATCCTACCTGGATCTCTCCTACCTATCTGTAGCCCTGGCTGATCCACCAAGCCATGTGTAGATAAAAATCCTAGAGGGAGTTGTACACTATAGGTTCACTGCAGGTCAGTATCATTACATTAATATACATATATATAGTACTGTGCAAAAGTCTTACTCACCATCGTTCTTTAATTCTAATTTCCATCTTAGGTGTTTATTTTATGACTTCTGCATTATTGGGTCATTAAAAACATTTTTTAAATGTTCATTAAAGTTTCAAATATTCCAACCAAAATTTATATATATATATTTATATGAGCACTTTTTTTTTTTTTTTTTTTTTTTTAAAAGACAAAAGAAATGAATGAAGGCTGTCAGGTTTTACCTGGAGCAAGTGTAACAGTCAAGATTTGTGGTGGGTTCTCCAAGATACTTAGTAAAACTGACCACACCAAATATGAACTTTTAATGTATTACTAAGGCTGGTTATAGGTGAGTTTTTTTGTAGAAAACATTGAATTCCATTATTTTTAAGGCATCTTTGCTTTACAGCATTTCTTTACATGTGCCCGAGGCTAGGTCCTCACTTTTGCTACCTTTACTCCTGATGTCGCAGCTGGCCCCGTTTTAATTTGAAAGCGTTTTAGTGTGGGCGGCCAGAAACGGGGGCTTTTGGAAACAATGACGCAGACACCCACGTTTGCTTCCTGATCGGGACTTCTCGGTCACTACATATCTTTCCCGTTTTCGTTACGCTTCTATCACGTGAGCCTTTTCCAGAAGAAAACAAACGGCATCAGCCTCGATTACCAATGGTGAATGTAGAAAGAATAACAGATTACAAGCGTTGTTTTTAATGTGCATTTTATAATGCTTCAAGATTCAGATTCAATATTTAATGTCATGTATGTAATGTGCCGGTACATGTACAAGAAAAATTCTTACTTGAATGCTTTCCCACAGGATGTAACATTCAAGAGACTCCCAACACATAGTGCACCGGGAGAGGAAAACTGTACCATATACAATCGACCAAAAAAACAAAACAGTAATACAGTAAGGTATATGATGTATGAGTGCTTTATGGAGTAAGTCAGCAGTAAAAGTATTGCAGTAAGGTGCATGTTGAATTACCAACCCGTACTGTAAACTGGACAACTGCCTACATGTGCAGGAAGCGAGCTATTATTCGAGCAATCTGCAACTAATCAACCAATGGCAGAACAGACAATCTACTTCCTGTGTATAGCGGCACACGCATGCCCAGTGTATGGGAATGGTCATGTGATCTGCACAGCACACCAAACCGCAAGGTGGATGTGCTACAGCAACAGAAGACAATATTGGTTTCCTTTCTTGTAAGCCAAGAACAGCAATCTGAAGGCATGGAATCACCGAAAACTGGACAAGTGACGATTGGAAAAATCTTGCTTTGTCTGACGATTCTCAGTTTCTGCAATGACATGATGACAAGGACAGAATTTGGCATAAACAGCATGAATCCATCGACCCAACTTACCCTACCTGGCTGGTGGTGGTGGTGTAATGGTGTGGGGAATGCACACATTTGGGTTTCAATCGAGCGTTGTTTGAATGCCACATCCTGTCTAAGTATTGCTGCTGGTGTGTGTATCCCTTTATGGCCACAATTTAACTACCTTCTAATGACCCCCTCCATCGTGAATATGTTGCATGTCACATAGCACTGGTTCCATGAGCATGAGTTCAGTGTACTTCGGAGGTTTTCCCAGTCACAGTCATCTTAATCTGACCTTTGGGATGTGGTGGAACGCAGCGTGAATGTTCAGCTGACAAAGCTCCAGCAATTACGTGATGCAGTAATGCCACCATGGACCAGAATCGCAAAGAAATGTTTCCAACACTTTTTGGCATCCGTAACAGGAAGAGCTGAGGCTGTTTTGAGAGAAAATTGGTGGAGGACACAGACGTGCACACAACATCTCCCCGGTGCTGTATTTTTTTGGCCGTGATTGTGGAAAAGGAGTCTCAGGCTTCATTAGTCTAGAGACATCCTCTCTAGAGGACAGTGCCAGGCTGTCAGTGTCCACACACACACACACACACACACACACACACACACACAGGTCTCCAGTGGAAACACATCACTGCTCTCTTGACAGTGTGGCTTTAGTCTGACACACACACCAGCTTTCACCCTGAATTTAGCAGCCCGATGTCACCGGATGCTCATGCATAATATTAGCTTGTCAAAAAAAAAAAAACAACAGTATTGACTGCAGTATTTAAATCATTTTTTTACTTCTAATAATAACACAGATGATTTTATCCACACAAGACTGCTGCTTGTCAACCTCTGATGATTTTCAAGATTATGTTACCAGAAATAAACTTCACGGACAGCATTAGAGTAAAGAATTGTCATTATTGTTTTTTTTTTTGTTTTTTTTTTAATAATTTGGGAGATCTAATCATTTCAGTGCCATGTTTACACACTCTTGCAGGTGCAGATGGTGAGCAGTATCAGGGTGGGCCGGAACGTGAGCTACCGGATTCTGGACATCGATTGGTGTACGTCAGATAAGGTGGTTCTGGCCTCAGATGACGGCTGCGTCCGCGTGCTGGAGATGGCCATGAAATCTGCCAGCTATAGGATGGATGAGCAAGACCTAACAGGTATGTGTGTGTTTTCAGGGTTTCCTGAAGTTTGTTGGAGGATAAAGATGTGCCAGCTCTAGAAACGATCTGATAGTCTTGCAGTATGATAGTATACACTCTTTCGTTCATGCGACTAGCAGGTCAGCCAATCATGTGGCAGCTGCACAGTGCCTAGAACCATGCAGATACGGGTCATGAGCTTTATGGACATGTTAAACATCTAAATGGGGAAACGGAGAACATTTGAGGAATGATGAGAGAGGTCAGAGGAGAATGGCAAGATTGGTTCGAGCTACGGTAATTCAAATAACCACTCTTTACAACCATGCTGAGCAGAAACGCAGCCCAGTTAAAGATCAGAAGAAGAAGGTTTTACCAATCTCCAGTGTCCCGTTTTGGTGAGCCTGTGCCCCTGATAGCCTCAGATTCCTGTTCTTGGCTGTTGGAGCCCTTACACCTCAAGGTTTGATGTGCTGTGCATTCTGAGATGCTTTTCTGTTCAAAGAGTTTATATTTGAGTTACCCTTGGCTGCCCGAAACTGCCAGTCTGACCATTCTGCTCTGACCTCTCTCTCTCTCATAAACAAGGCAATCTGCCCTCAGAACTTCCGCTCACTGTTTGGTCCTGTCTGTGTGAATATCCCAGGAGATCAGCAGTTTCTGAAATACCAACACACATGCCATGGTCAAAATAACCCAGTTCACATTTTTCCCCATTCTCATGTTGGATGTGAACTTTATCTGAAGCTCTAGATCTGTTTCGGCATGACATCTCTATTTTACATCTTTGACATGTCTATATTAAGAAAACATCTACCACAACAAATTGTTTAGGCGAAATTTTAACCTTGCCTTGTCGCCTTCCAGTAAAGACGAGGATCCAGTTTAACGTAAATGCAACGAGTCTGTGTGAAGATGTCTAAAACCTCACGTACCATAGCAAATATGGATATAAGTATAACGAGCACAGTCTGTAATCAAATAGACCCTCAAATAGTTTTTGATGTTCCTGCTTCTGAAGAAACAGAGAAGAGTGCTCACATGTGCTCCTCTAACAGCCCACTAAAGCAAGAAATACATGTTAGAAAAACCCATTAAATACATCTGAGGGCTAAGGTGCATAAATGGATTACATACTCTGCTAAACCAAACGGTAGCGTCCACTCCAATATAAATTTTTAGTGACAGCTGAGCAGACTCTTGACGCACGGTAATGTGATCTCCAACCATCTCGCATGTGCACACAGATCCAGTGTGGTGTCCGTACCTGCTGCTCCCACGTGCTGCTCTCACCCTGAAGGCCTTCCTCCTGCTGCAGCCCTGGTCTGGAAACTTCACCATGGACATCATTCAAGTGTGCGTGTTAAACGTGATTAAACTGCACCGACACCACTCATTCAATCTTATCGACTTTACTCTTTTTGTTTACCTCAGTACTCTCTGTGAAATGAATTCTCTGAAGTGTACCGAGAAAGCAGTGACAACTGCCCTTGGCAGTTCCTGGAAGTTTTTTTTGTTTGTTTGTTTGTTTTATTTCCTGCTCAGGAGAAATATGAAATAAGTCATATTTATATACATTTACATATATTTATATACATGACTTTTTCAGAATTCCTTATTAAAGCAGAGAAAGACCTTTCTATTTAGCTTCAGTAAAGCATGGAGACTCTATAGATGCTTTTCTACTCTGTCAGATGAGCGCTGTGGCAAGAACATGGCTGTCTGTAGCAGTATGACTTTCATAAAGGATTATTTAGGTGGATAGTTGTAAGCAGTATTTTTCCGGTCATTGACATCTGAATAAACTAGTTACTGGCATAATCTTCATCGACCGTCTCAATATAGTCCAACTATTCAAATATTAGGTTTATTACTTAAATGTGTGATATTTTTGGCTATTTATTGGCATAATCGAGTTTTTCATTTATAAAATCGACACCAAGAGGCCTAGTCATGGTTCGGATTAAACACATTCAGTTCAAGTACTATTAACTCCTCTATAACAGGGTTTAATCTTAATGGTATTCTTTGACCATGAGCGTTTTGTGCTTGCATGAGGATGAAAGGTTAGCAGCTCTTCTCTGTCATACAACTGCTAATAACCAGGGAGGATGAAAGCAAACATATGCTAATTCTGCTCATGGTACATCTCAACCGGAAGAAAGCGCTATCCGCCCTGTTCCACATACAGAACATGAGCACGCAGACAAACACGATTGGCTGTTGTCCACATAATTGACTGCAGAGAGAGAGAGAGAGAGAGAGAGAGAGAGAGAGAGAGAGAGAGAGAGAGAGAGAGAGAGAGAGAGAGAGA
>JAQQZR010000038.1:22018094-22050862 GCA_030068235.1 Notoglanidium macrostoma | reverse complement strand
CACGTTGTCATTATGGGGTGTTGTGTGTAGAATTCTGAGGAAAAAAATTAATTTAATCCATTTTGGAATAAGGCTGTGACATAACAAAATGTGGAAAAAGTGATGCGCTGTGAATACTTTCCGGATGCACTGTACTATTCATAAGCATGTTTTCATTAGTGTAGAATCATCGGTAACTTTGAATCGTTATGTTTTCATAAGCTTAGAATGAGCCTTTTATATCTGCATAGGAAGCAGGTCCTTTTCCAAGGAGTCGCCATGTAACTAACATGTAATCTTACAAGTGGCAACGTGAATCCGGAAGGACGACAAAGAAGAAGAAAGAAGAGGAATCAGTGTATGCTGGTGCAAGCAAGTTTGAGAATCCACAATTGAATAAAGGAGGATCATGCTTATTACTTAGCAAGGAAAAAGCAGGTAAGTGTGATTGTAAGTACGCTACAGGCACCTGACGGCCACCGTACGCTCTAATACACGCTTGGAAAGTGATGGGTAAGGGAGGAACGTTGCAATCAACTGTATTCTACATAATGGACCTTTAAAGCAAAGAAAAGATGTATTTTACACACCAGTTCTCTGTCAATTTTCAAATATAACAGAATATATGTTATTATCATTAACGTGTTATGATTGCTGCCTCGGATAATATTGATTATCGCCTTTTAAGATGACCCTCTTAGGCGAGAAAAGCTCAAGTAAAATAAAACATATTTACATGAATAAAGACTAAGGCATAATAAATAAATAAAACTTTTCCAAGACAAGTGTCTGAACTTTATTAAACAAATACCAGGACCTTAAAACCCTAATAAGTGTTACCCTGAGATTATTTAAGATTAACCGAATCCAGTAAAGTTTTAAGGTGTGTTTAAATGTTTTAAATGTGTGGTATGCTACAGGTGTGGTCTGATAGTATACTGTTATAATGATATCTGAGAGTTACACCATTAAAGTCTTTAACAGAGATACTGATCTCACATTGTTTTCAAACACCAGGGTTATTATAATATTAGTTGTTCATATGCCTTGCATGATTTGATGTCATCAAAGATCATTCAGTTTATACAAACATTACAGGAGAGAGAAGCCCAGTTTTCCTTCCCTGTAGAGGCAGGGGGTGAACGCTGAGGGCCTCAGGGCTCAAAGAGTTATAGTGGGAAGCGTAGAGTGTAAACACGTCTAAACAACTGTCAGCCGGGTTCCTGCGCTTTACCACGGCCTGCTGGAGTACAGCACTATTGTACACATGGCACCGTTACCACGGCAATGAGGCCAGGCTCTGGATCCTGTCGCAGCTCAATAGAGAGTAATGGGCTGTCGGGGGACACGGAACGGATGGACTTCATCCCCGCCGCCCCCTGTGCGCTTAATTGGAGTCGGATAGTGGCCAAAGCATAGAACTTTTGCTTTCAAAAGCGCCAGATTTTCTAAACACGTGCTCATATTGAACAGTTTGAAAATGCAGATGTGTGTGTGTTTCAAGAACTGCCTTCTAGGAAGAATAACCTTGAAATATGATACGCAATTGTCGTTTGTCCTCTGTTTCATAGAAACGAAGTTTATTATTTAAGGTGTTTTAGACTTTCCTCTTTAAAAATACCAATAATGTATACATTATTATTATAGAGCATGAAATATCATCACCTGTCCCCATAACCTGTTTTCTACAGCAAGGATAGGAATGCAGGACAGGTTTGAGCTTATGAGGACATTTGGTCCTACATCTGCTCCTTATAAGAAAAACATTTTGATAATTTTTTTTTTTTTAAATCCATAAAGAAACAAAATGTTTACGTTTCGTTACATTTGTTGTTTGCAGTTATGCGCATTGCGGTATTGCAAGTTTGACTGATGGTAAATTGTGAGATTTACAGGTTCATGCTTCATGATTAATGTTTGTATCACTCCTGAGCATTAGTACTTATTCAATCGTTCATGTTTGACTGTCACTCTTTGTGTGACTCTCTGTGTGACTCTCTGTGTGACTCTCTGTGTGACTCTCTGTGACTCTCTGTGTGACTCTCTGTGTGACTCTCTGTGACTCTTTGTGTGACTCTCTGTGACTCTCTGTGACTCTCTGTGTGACTCTCTGTGACTCTATGTGTGACTCTCTGTGTGACTCTCTGTGTGACTCTCTGTGTGACTCTCTGTGACTCTCTGTGACTCTCTGTGTGACTCTCTGTGACTCTGTGTGACTGTGACTCTGTGTGACTCTCTGTGTGACTCTCTCTGTGACTCTCTGTGTGACTCTCTGTGACTCTCTGTGTGACTCTCTGTGTGACTCTCTGTGACTGTGACTCTGTGTGACTCTCTGTGTGACTCTCTGTGTGACTCTGTGTGACTCTCCGTGTGACTCTCCATACATTAGTCTCTTTTCTAATCAGTTGGTGACAACTCAAAGTCTTGCAGGTTTTGCTTGCTGTAACTCAACCCGATTTTCTATTCTGTTTTTTTAGAAAGTCTCTTTAGATTATATGACTGATTATTTATTTAGCCTCCAGAATCCTCGAGCAAATTTGACAGTTGTGAAAAAAGAGCATCTCGTGTACAATACACACAGCGAAATATGTTCTTTTGACAAGCAATCTCAGGTGGTTACTCCGTTGCACTGGTTTTGCGAAACATGCAATTAGATGTGTCAACAGCGCTGTGATGGTCTATGCTGGTCTGGATTCCAGATTGGACTATTTTCACCTCTCAATAAAAGTGAGCACTGCAAAACACTCCGTGCTCCGAGTGCAGATGTGTTAGAATGATAGATGAATAAACACTGACTGTGAATGCAAACAAATCCAAGAGCACTAGTTCCCACGACTGAGCAAAGCTCCCATCACACAAACACGCACACATTTTTATTTCAATCTGCGATGGATTTAAGTCCATAAATATTGTAAAAAATGCATATAGCATTATTGTTATTAATAATAATAATAAAAACCTAGAGCTGCATTTCTGCAAAGCGTGATTGGCGATGGTGCAAAAGAAGACGAGTACGGCTCATGATGGATGGATGTGTGTGTTTGTGAGTTGGTCAGAGCTCCAGAATGAAATTTGCTGTTTCAATGATGAAGCGTGTCCGAGCTGGAACGCTTTCCGAAACTCCATTCATTTCAACGGGCCAAAAAAAGGCCAGAAAAACGAGAGCACAAGTACGTCTTCCCAAAAGCTTGTGCAAATAAATAAATAAATGAGCCTCAGATTCACAGGTGAGCTTTCCACACAGGCGTTCTTTTTATCTTTAAAAGAATGCAAAAAATCCTGGCCATCTGATCCCCCAAAACACACTCCCATCGAGGAAAGAGATAGTAGTGATTATTTGGCGTGAACTGTTCCTATCAAGCTGTCAAAACACATCTACATCAGTGTGTTGGAATGGCAAGTATTTTTCTGGGACTGCAGCTTCCATTGGCATGTCCTGATGAATTGACATGCTCTACTTTTTCTTATTTGACCTGGTTTTTATTACTGCTAAATATAGTCGTATTTGGTGTGAACTTGGTCACATCACAGATCAGTGCATGTAAGCCTGCTCTAAAAGTGCTCCCATACGCTGATATATTTATGCTGTCACGTCAACATGATCTTGTCAAACGATGCTTGCTTTTCCTGATAAAGAAAATCTGACTGCAGTACAGATTATTTTCTATCCGTAACTGCAAGGACCCATGTAATGGTTAACTCATAATTATTCAAACATTGAATAAACCAATAAATCAGCTAATTAATCCAAATGCCTCATTGCAGATGTTTTTAAAATTGAGCAAATGATTTGCAAATATATTACATATACAAATCCTGTTTAATACTAAAAGTACAAATTGCAGTTAAGCACATTAGTAAGTTAACAAAACCTGATTTAAATTGAAAATTGAAAACCCATGTTTTGCACGCTGTTACGTGAGGTTTAATTAGTAGGTAAAAGCTTTGCAAATTTTTGGTACCAAATTCTTGTTTTTCTATTAAAGATGTATGTTGAACCGTTCAAAGACATTCTTGTTCATTATGAGTGTATGTAAACCTCTGACTTCAACTTACTGCGTGGCATCAACTGCTTTGCGATTAACCACTTTCGCACTGATATTGTTGAAAGCTAGCTTATGCACACATTGTGAGGAGTTCCACCAAATTAAAGGCTCAGCATCAAACCAAAGCATTCATCATGGCTAGTTTTTGTTTATAATGAAACATCAAGAATTTCAAGAAACATTGTTACATATTGTAGTAGCTAGATATGAACATTCTGCTAGCTAATAACTATTAGTGGTTTCTAAATCAACAAACAAATTCACCCTCTACCTCTTTTGAGCCCTGAGGACTAATCTCAGAAGAGGGAAAAGGGTTGTTGAATTTAATTGCGCTCATCACACTCCTTTGATCTGCCAGGATTTTCAGGCGTTCCTCTGAGATCCTCTTTTCAGGACATTACAGAGGTTAAACATCTGGTTGCTGGGTGGACTTCCAACTGCAAACTTTTGATCTAATTCAGAGTTTGATTGGTAGCTCTCTGACTCCACTGTATCCGTTGATATGGCAAAGTATCAGTCACAAGTAGAGGCAGACACGGATGCAAATGCGGTTCAGACCTTTAAGTATAAAATCAATCAGAGTTCAAAGTCAAAACAGGCAAAAGGTCGCGTGATCAGCAAACATGTCATCAGAGGCAATATCTACTAATAATTACCTTTACATTGCATACATGTAACCAGTGTCCTCATTACCTGCTGTTTTTTTTTGTTTTTTTTTACATGAAATCTAATTACTTAATCTGCAATATTCGTTCCACATGCAATACCTATTGGTGGACTGTTTATGCTATATTTCCCCATAACCATGATAGGGTATGTGAATGATGCAGTGGTATCCCATCGGAGGTCACTTTTTTACTTTCACTTTGCTCCCAGCATACCTAGGATAGCCTACAGATGCACCATAACCCTGACCAGCATAACATAGTTACTGAAAGACCATACTGACCTCCCCAACAGGGTCTTAACCTGAGAGTACTTTAGTACGTAGTACATACGAGGATGTATTTACTGATAGAGCTCAAAGCACTTTTGTAAGTGGCTTGAATGCCAAATGCCATAAATGTAAATGTAAATGTGCCTGGTTCAATAAATTGATAAAATGAGGAGCATTAAATATCAAATGCATCCAAGTCATGGTTAAGTCAACATTATTTTGGACTGAACAAATGCCTATGCAGCATGTCACATAACCAAGCAAAAGGTTATTGTATTCCACATATAAGAAATCTTAATAAGAATGTTACCCTTGTGGCCTGAGACATTCATACAAGTTGGCTTCTGCAAAAACCCATGTTGGTGTTAGAGTTGATTGCACCCACCTGAATGCCCCCCCGTTACCTCTCCCTTTCCAAGCACGTATTAGAACGTACGGTGGCCGTCAGGTGCCCATAGTGTACTTCCAAGTACTTATATTCACACTCCCTTGCTTTTTCTGTGCTAAATAATATGTTTGATTCTGAATTTTTCAGAAATTTGGTTATCAATCTTGTTACCAGCAAACACTGATTCCTCTTCTTTCTTCTTCCTTGTCTTTGATTTTTCCTTCCTTGTCGTCCTTCCGGTGCTTCCTTCTGGATTCACGCTGCATATGCATGGAAGGCGCTCTCTGGAAGTTTGTCCGTTCTGGGCTACTGAAGCGGCGCAACATGGCAGCTCTGTGGAAGAGGACCTGCTGTGTATGTAGTATAAAGTGCTCATTCTAAGCTTATGAAAACACAACGATTTGTGCTTACAGGTAATTATACACTAATGAAAACATACTTATGACTATTATTTTCCATGTCTGCTAATAGATCCCCCTAAAGCCTACATAATGGACCTTTAAAAGAGTCACAGAAATGAGTCAATATTTCACCTTGTACCTCCAAACTCACAGAACATTGAGGCCTTGTGGTTACTCATTCCCTTGTTTTTTTCTCTCTCACTCCTTTTCAGGCTATTCCCCATCATGCCTCACACCTCCCTTGAAAGGCTTCTTATTTGACATGATGTCATTTATGTAGAGTGATTTTTTTTTTTTTATTATTCTTGAAGCTGGAGACGTCCTGAACAAGTGAGCATATGTGTATGTGTGTGTATGTGTGCCTGTGACCTGCAGGCCATCCTTACACAGTGAGTCCTTTGTGTATGTTCTGGGTTTATAACACCTCTCTCTCTTTCTCTCTCTCCCACACACACACACACACACACACACACAGACACACACACACACACATACTCACCCCCCCCCCCTCCTTTTTTGTACAGTATCCCCTTTCTGTTTCAGCATACTACCCTCCATCACTCTTAAATGCACACATCAAAACCAGAGGCCTGCTTTTTTATTGTAAGTTCGGATCAGTCAGATTTTCCACCAAAATGAAAATGTCATGCTTTAGAGCCGCCGCTGCATGGTAGCGCTTTGCAGTGCCACAGATAATTTACATGCTCTGTTTTGTGCTTTTCATTACGGCTGGCTTTTTGACATTTATTGGAGGCGTGTTTGTAATATCTAAAACCTCACTGCCAGACTGTTCTCAAGGGTCACTCCATATCAGTGTTGCAGACCTCCTGTGTGCATGCCATCTGTGTGCCTTAAGGTTTTGCTTTTTTTTTTTATTACAGACTGCCAGATTTTTAGATTTTATTCTGTATCACCTTATCCACCCCTTTTCAGTGAAGATGGGGTCTTTTACTGGGATTTAATTTACTAGTTCTCAGACATATCCCATGACTTGTGCTCTCTCTGACACGGTCTCACCAGAATGCCAGTTTGAAAGTATTTGCATGAGCTAACTTGTAAAGTGTTATGAATGGTCAAGGTTAGGACGAGTGAGTAAGGTCAGGAGATCCAGCTTTATTCAGTTGGTATGAAGCATCAGACTGACCTTAGATCTGCAAAACATGACATTTTCATTTGGTTTTCTGCAAATGCTTCCTCATTCATTCAGTCTACTGCAGTTTCTTTTATACGCAGCACTTTATATCATAGTTGCCCTTTCTTTTTTTTTTTTGCCACAATTCCCAAAACATTCATCAGTGACCTCAGAAGCATGTGGACCTCTAACATCTGAAGAACAGAGCGTCACTGTTTGTGTCCATAAATACCAGCTCACGCGATTCAATTCAGCTTTATATTCATATCATTTTAAACAATAGACATTGTCACAATGCAGGAACCAGACTCAAATCCCCATCCTCTTCTGGATGGTGTATATTAATGTTAATGCTCTTAATACATGGCCGCAGCAGCCAGTTGTGAAAGCAGGATAAAGCGAAATATGTGCCTTGTGGTGTGGTCATAAGATACATCTGCTTTCCCACCTGACGTGAAACGGATTTGAATATCTCCTCGGGTTTCATGGACTCCTGTACTCGATCTGTTCAGTGAAGTATGACCAGCTGTTCTATAGGGGTGCCATCCAAACAGACTCTTTTCATGAAGAAACCCAAACACACCTTCCTGCCAAACCTGAGTCGTTTTCTAGACCGAACGTGATTTTTTTTCCACAATATTTCAACAGTATTTAAGTATTTCTATATAACAGTCCTAGATAAATAACTGTATATCTTTGATTAATAATGGGATAATATTTTAGGTTTAATTTTCCTGACTCCATGTCGACCTACAAATACACAGGTTACCTAAAGTTCACATTTGCATTAGCTTTACCATGTCTTTCAATGCTCTGACCTCTTTTTGTTGAAACTGTCTATGGTTTTTTATTTCTTACTTATGTACAAATAAGCTGGAAAAAATATATAGAACATGGGGGGATGGTTTAAGCCATGGCCTCAGTGCATAAAAGTCATTTGGAAAACCGTGAACATGTTTACACTTGGTATTAAAATGCATCCTGGGTGATCGGATCACAAGTGCAAGAGCACATATAATTTGTAGTGTATATGCTAATGCATCCTGATGCGTCCTCGACAAGGATGTAAGAGCAAAAAAAATACGTTATCAATGTAGATCCTGGTGGTTGTTTTGGAGACAGCACACCAACACTCCAAAAACTGCAGAGGAGCACTGATATACGTCATTGGAGTGCCAGAAAATAGTAAAGTCATGTTGCAGGTTTAAAGTTTTTAATAGAACTGTGAATGGGGACCTTTGATCTTCCAGTAGAAGTCATATAGGCAGTAAAGAAATCTGAACGCAAGTGGGCAGCTGGACACCTTTGAGACTCAAGATAGATACAAGTGTGTTGTGTCTCAGCTGTCCACTTGGGACCTGATCACCCATTTTAAAACCAAGAGTGCTTGTTCAGATGTCAGTCTTTTTGCAGACCGCCACACCTCCAATCCCCTTCCTTTCTCAACATCCCTTCATGCCACCCACATCTCAGTCTTCTGGAAAGACAAATGGGGCAAGATTTTGAACCCACCTACTTAACAGTTAATCTTTATATATGTATTTCGAATAATCTTCAAAAAATGCACCTTTAAGGAAAAGGGCCACTCTGTTCTGGCTTGGTCTCAAAGTATCATGCATCAAAGTACAAGAAATGTTCACTGCTCTTGTTATAGAGAGATTTTGCCATTACTGGAGTGCGGCAGCATTTTACTGGGGCATTTTCTCAGTAAAGGGGGTCTAATATCCACCCCAGCATCAGGTCATTTATTACCGCTGTTTATGATTGAGAAAGAGCATTGTACATGAATAGAGTCATGTAGAATAAAGAGTGGGTGGAGGCTGGAGGAGTGTAGGAGGGCAATATGGGCAACACTGAGGCACATACACACTGCATACACTGGACATATATATATATATATATATATATACACACACATTCAAACAGAAAGCATGTAAGAAAGAAAGAAAGAGTGAAGAAAGATTTATTGTGCTCCTCCTTTAAGTCAATATGGGTTTTGGGTTACATCAGCGGGGCTGCCCAGATTTATGTTTAATAAGCTTCAGGTGGTGGGGGAAAGTGGAGGGGAGGGCGCTGTCAGTGTTCTTGGCAGGGCTTCAATTTACACGGCAGTGCCACGTCTGGAGCAACAGAGCTAGCTTTGTCCACAACACACGCCTGCTGTGAGCTGAGCTCTGGCTGACAGCAACCAGATTTAAGGGCTAATAAATAGGCAATAATCAAACTCAGGGAGGAATGTTTATGGGAAGTGCACAAAAGACAGAGAGACTGACAGGGTAGCTATTTTTGGGGGGTGGATTCTTGTCATATGCTTCTCTCTCTCTCTCTATCTCTCTCTCTCACTCTCATACATTCCCTCTCTCTCCATTGCGCTGATTCCATTTTGATCTTTTGTGTCTTTCTTACCT
Source organism: Notoglanidium macrostoma (assembly GCA_030068235.1). Classification (NCBI taxonomy): domain Eukaryota; kingdom Metazoa; phylum Chordata; class Actinopteri; order Siluriformes; family Auchenoglanididae; genus Notoglanidium; species Notoglanidium macrostoma. Next base: position 22,041,571 of record JAQQZR010000038.1, on the reverse strand, counting down.
TCTTGTTTTCACACTTTCTCTCTTACCCACTCTTCCTCTCCCTCCCTGCTCCCCCTAAGCTTTATTTTGCGGCCTGTTGACTGACAGAATGCCTCCTGCCCAGGTACCGGAGAGAACAATGCTCCCTCTGTGTGAGGGAAACAGGCAGGGTGGGACCAAGGAGGGAGGAACCCCTTGGGCTGAGGGAGGAGAGCATGAAGGGGTTGAAGAGACCGAGGGCAGGCCAGAACGAATCCGATCGCATTGGGTGGAACGATGAAAGCAGTGTAGCACAGCATGCTGTAAACAATATAGTGTGAGAGATGATAGGCTGCATGAAACAGACTCAGTCATTCACAAGCTATGTCGAGTGTACATACGGACGGACACGGACGAAAAGCAACAAATATTCATGTGGGTTTAACTGATTTCAGGAAAGAGGCAGAGATATGAATGTGTACAGCTTTCTGTATATTTCAATGTAGCTCTTGATTATACTTCCCTAAGGTAGCATTTGGCCAAACATCCCAAATAAAACTACTTTTTACAGTATTGGATCTTAACATGATAGTGAACATACTACAAAAAAAATCCAGGAAGTAACTGAAGTGTTCTTCAGTAATGATAGTGAGTGGCGTGAAAGTATAGTACACAGAGTTTCTAGACAAACAAATGGTTTTAGACAAAGTGCTTCTGATGCAATAGGAGGTGAAACCAGTAGATTTTTATTTTTTATTTTTTATAGAAATATATTTGTATTATTTTAGGTAAAAGAAACAAATAGAAGCCATGAACACTCTCTTAACTTCCTTGAGTCAGATACCTATTTGAAATGTCTCAACTAACTAAAAATGCCAAAGTCTAATACTAACGGGAAAGAGAAAAACACATATGAATGCTGACATATGAAACTGAATGACATATGAATATGACATATGACATATGAATCCAAGCCAACAGTATAGCCCGGAGTGCTTTCTCTGTCTTCCTTTAACTCATCCTGTCACGACTCTTTCTCGCTTTCTTACCCTAACCGCTTTCCCACAGCGGGACACCGTGTGAAGGCCTCGCTCTAGTTCGTCTTTCTCCTCGTTATACTTTACACTGTCTTCTGAACTTCCACTTACCTAGAGAAGACACGGTGTTATAAATAGCACAGGTGAAGTCATCAAGACACCACCTTCATATAATAAAAGACAAAGAGTTTTATAAATACAGCCATGTCCTCCGTTAAAGGCTGATTATCATTCAATTATCATTCAATTCTAGCTTGAATAAAGATCTTATTACGCTAAGAAAAAGCTCGCTGAAGTAATTTCAACCTCTAATGATCAAAAGTAGAGCAAAATTAGTTCTAATTTTGCCAGAAAAGAATAAGAGAGTGGGCCAGAGTTAATGAGAGCTTAATACTGTGCCATTAAGGAGAGTTTAAGAAGAGAAAGATGAGGCGGTGTCTAGCCATGCACGTTCTGCACTCTGGGTTACTATATATATAATATACAGTATAGATTATATAGTATAAAATACATTTTACTGTATATACTGTATATCAAAATCCTGGACAGCCAATAGAGCCATTTATAACTCTTAGAAAGAAAGGGGGTTCTTCGAGGGTTCCTTAAGGCTTCACTGGATCAAAACCAAAGCAACCTACTACACTCAATTCAGTGTAAAGCTGAGCAGTTGAGGGTTAAAAGCTTTGATGGCCCAGCAGAGCTCACTGGGATTTGATGTTATAACCTTCTGACCACTGGCGCTGAACCTTAACCACTGAGCCACCACAGCCACGAAGTTTGTTTGAGAAATCTCACTGAAATACAGAATTAAATAAACGTTTTTAACGTTTACATAAAGCCCTAGGTCATGAAGTGCCTCCAATTCTCTTGATAGTCAGACTTGGTCTTGGGGTGACACATTATTCCATTTCTTTACAAAAAAAGCAAGCAGCAAATCCATGTGCAATCCATTCTGTCAGAATGCAAGGCCAGATCAAAACCTGGCTGCGAATCTGTACTGCAATATGACGCTTTAGATACAGCCTGGATCTCATTACAGGTGTACACACTAATTCACTTATTTCTCACCTGCTAACACAGGAATTAAATTCACCAGCCTATTCTCCTGGTGAACCTGTTTCCAAGCCTATGAACAGTTCCTATGAACTCAGTGTGTGCAAGTATCCCTACTATTCTGGGCTCTAGTTTTTTTTGTTTTTTGTTTTGTTTTTATAATTAAATTTGAATCCTATATTATGCACTTCAAAGCATCAAAGGTAAAAATGGCAGCACTGTCATCATGGTCACTGAATTTAACCTCGACTTAACCTATGCTACGTCACTCGAGTCCAGAATTAGAATAAAAAAAATGAGGTTTTTTAACCTCGTTCACACAGTTATTATTATTATTTTTGGTTTAATTTACCAAAATATAAACAAATCCATAGCCTAATGTAAACCACTGCCATCCAGACCAGGCAGTCACTAAGGATGAGTGAATAAATGCTTTAAATGCAGTGCATGTTAACGAATGTTTTTTTTTTTTGTGAGCTTCATATCTAGCCGCTCACTTGCCCAGGCATAAATGTGAAAGCAGACCACTCACCTAACTTGTTTATTTATCCTATAGGAACAAGATGCCCTAAAAATAGTTTGATAGTTTTGTTTTGTTTTGTTTAACAAATTCGGATTTGTGCCTGTATACACATTATGTATTTGCGCCTGGTTATATCTCCAATAATAACAACCTATATATCTTATATTCATCTACATTATTAGCAATATAAACATTTTTATGGCATCATAAGGATTGATTAGTTTTCTATAATATTCATTTGATCTCTAATCTTCTTACAATAGTTGACATTAATGTTGATCTCCTTAATATAATTGTTTTGGTTATAATAATAAACCTCATTAACACTTGAAACTCTTACGCTAATACTTAATACTCACACACACCATAAGAAAGCGAAGCCTCCTCCAATTCTCCAATTCACAGCCATCAATTTCCCACCTTTACACCTTGTATATATCATATATATACAGTACTGTGCAAAAGTGTGGTTAGCACTGTCGCCTCACAGCAGGAAGGTCCTGGGTTCGATCCCCGGGTCACCCAGGTTGCAGAAATTGTACCTGGGATTACTATTTAAGAATAAAAGTAAAGGGTCATCACACCAGATAATGACTTTGTTTACTTTATTACAGTTTACTGCAAGTTGTAGTATTTTTCTTTAAAGATTTAATGTCATTATTTTTGATGTAACCTTTACTAAAAAAAAAAAAATAGGGTGGCTCAAGACTTATATATCAAGGAGCACATCATGGAGCTTGTACCTTGGCTGACATTAACCAGGAATAATTTAAGCACTTTGGAGAGGACATCGTCCATGGCTTCCTCTCTCGTGTTTCCGTTGTGTTTTGGGGACAAAGCCATCCTGTGACAATGACCAGGGACAGGATTTGTGTAGCCATTTCTATATACAGTATAAATGGCCAGTAGACACAGGGTTATGCAAGCGTGACATTTATTTCCTAAATTCTTCCTGCATAATTGTCATGTGCCTGCACCTGCAAGTCAGAGCGGATGGATCACACTGACAACATATCATTTTCACAACAAGAAAAAGGTGAAAATACAACAAAGAATAAACAAGACAGAATTTGGATACTGACTTTAGTCTGTGAGGGACTGTTTGAGCATGCCCATGCCCGAACATGTAATTCTGACGAGTTATGAATGGATTACTGCAGGCTATGAAGAACCCATAGAGGCAGAGTCTATATCCTTCATCTTTTGAAAGCAATGCTATAGTGTTTTTCACCACAGCACTGAACAAATGAACAAACCATACGTTTGACTGAATGAAGAGCTGCACAGAGCTATTTAAAAGCTGTAAAGGTTACCTTTGTGACAGCTTAATTTGCAGCCATGCAACCAAAGACCAGCATTATGCCTGTGGTTTGGAATCCTTCCCAAATATCACTCTTATCTTTGGAAATTATCAAGGAATGGTTTTGAAAGCACATATTTTCCTTGCAAAGTCATTTAGGGCTAGCGTGGCTTTATGAGAAATCCCAGTGGGACCCACAAGACCTGCTCGCTTTCTTTTGTGGGGCATTTTTAATGGTGCAGTCATTGTGCTGAAACTTTATTTCCCATATGGTACAACAAACTGCTCAGAGTTGCTGCATCCCAGGCCAAGACTCAGGTGTGCTTGTCACTGTCGTCCTTTCTTACCTGTACTGGAAAATGAGCAAGATGGGTAAAAAGGAAACGGTCCAAGTTCCTGGCATGTCCATGTCACTGATTATTTAAATACAGACCCACCCACAATTAACCATATATGGTATGTAGGCAGCCTTTCAAAGGGTGCACTGATAATACATTGAATTGTCTGCGAAAATAATTTGTGTATCCCATCTCAGGCCCAGCATTCCTGGGATAGGCTCCGGATTCACCACAACCCTGATCAGGAAAAGTGTTAACTGAAAGCAGGTGAGAAATCGTGTTAAGTAAAAAAAAGTATGTGATTACGTTTTGTCGTTAATGTGTTAATGAATGCAGTATGGTTTATCCTTTCTCGAGGATGTTGCACCTCATGCAATAAGGAAAGAGGGGGTTTTCAGGGACTGGGCCAATTTTCAGTAGCTTATCAGCAGACAACTTTTCCCCAAATCAGAATTGATAAATATGTTCAGGAAATTCAATAATATAAATGCCAGTTTCCATTCCAAAAATATTCTGCATGGTAATGGTAATGTTCACTGAATGTACATAAAATCACACAAATTTGTGTGTTACCCTGGGTGACATTTTATAAACAAGAATCAGTTTGGAACCTTTTATATAGATCATCACACCAAACCAAAATACTGATTTAAAATAAATATTAGCTAGATGGTTCCAGTCCAGCTATAAAAGCCGCCTTTTACTGAAAACAAAGTATTCAATCCACGTCAACCAGGTTTGCTGCTTTAATCAGTCCCACATTTGCAGTTAGCACGGATTAAGAGCGACGTGAATAAATTGGACAGATTAGCTCTTAGTGGAGAGACCTAGACAGAGCAGACAGACTGATTAAGATGGGAGAGAAAGGGATGTCCCATCATCTGTCACAGGGGGGATACTCTAGCCCCCCTGCCGCCCACAGGGGTTGGAGACTTATCATCGCTCACTGAAAAATGGGCACGAGTGCCGCTGGCTGTGATGAGAGAAATGAAATATCTCCACACGTCTCATTCATCAGTCTTCTGAGTTCTTGCACTTACCTTCCTGAGGAGTATTTCTCTCTGTCAGTCTTTCTGATACTGCGCCTTAATATCACCAGGCTTTCATTTTAACTTAAAAATGTTTGTATTTGATGTTGACTACAAACTCAGAAAGCGCTTTAATTCTATAAGCTCCTTGGAAGGCAGGTCCAGACTTACACTCCCAACTCCTAGAACTTTCCAGCTTCACTGCATTTAGTGAATTATTCATAGTAGTTACTGAATACTGTGCATTTTAATGCCTGGCTAATAATAATCCAAAAGTTTAAGCGGGTTAAGTTCTGTTAATTTTTACAGTTGAGGCCAAAAGTTGACATGCACCTATGCTAAAGATATTCAAGCTCAGTTTTCGCAACTCCACACATTCCATGACACCATAATACCTTAGGCAAGTCAATTAGGGTATCTACTGTGTTCACATCAGAGGGAAGTTTAAAATAATATATTGGAGACAGATTTCTCTTTGCTTTAAGTCATTATATAAGAATTCCAGTGGTTAATAAGTTTAAATACATTAAGATGTCAGTCTCTGTAAACAGTCTGGAAAATTTGAGAAATTGACTTTTAGAAACTTTGGTCTGAAAGGCTCAACTGAACCCCAAGACAACAAAGGAACTGGTAGAAGAGTTGGAGGCATCAAACACCAAACTATATATTTATACCATTAAGAGAGACCTACTGTATATTACCATGGCCTGAGAGGCTGTTGAGCAAGGAATAAGCTGTTACTCTGAGACTGGTGTAAAAAAGCCAGACAGAAGTCTGCAGGTGATCACTGCTCTTTTAGAGGAGTGTTCTCTAGTCAGATGAAAGAAGAACTGAACTGTTTGGGAATAATGACCAGCACTGTATATGGAGGGAAATCAGTGAGGATTTTAAGCAGAAGAACACAAGCCCAACGGTGAAGCATGGGAATGGTAGCATCAAGTTGTTGGGATGTTGTTTTGCTGGAAATGTGACAAATGCACTTCAGGGAGTATTATCTAGAAACACTGATGCAAAACCTCAAGACATCAGCAAGAAAGTTACAACTTGGTCACAACTGCGTCTTCCAGCAGGACAATGATCCTAATCCTAAGTGGCTTAAAGACAACGAAGTGAAAGTATTGGAGTGGCCATCAAAAAGCTCGGACCTGAATCCCACAGAAAAATTGTTGACTGAACTGAAAAAGTGTGTCTGAGCAAAGAGGCCACAAACCTAATTGAATTATACCATATATTTCTGTCAGGAGGGATGAGCAGGGGTGAAAAAGAGTGATGTATTTTACTCTGATATACTCTGTTCATTCCCGTTAGGTGATAAGAGCATACCTAACAATCTGCTTTTTCTCTTTTCTCTCTCTCTCTCTTTCTCTGTCTGACGAGCTGCACATGATACTCCTGAGACTCCAGTGATCCTGACCCCTTCTGTTTTCCAGACCTGCCCGATCCATCCTGGCGTCCTACTCCTGGTTGGAGTCATCACTTGCCCCACTTGGCACCATATGAGTGGCACCAAGTAAAAATATCTAGATTGCACTTAAATCCATCTAGTATTGACACTTTGTTTTTTAAGATTCCTGTTATAAGATTATAATAAAACAACCATATGATTAATAAACCTATTTCCAGGCTTTTTTTTTTTTTTTGTAATTTCAGGCTTAAATATACTCTTATTTTTAAATTTTCAGCAAAATCCTCTGCTGATCGCAAAAGAAAATTTAAAGCTTGAAAGAATCTAATAATATGAATAACCTTAGATTTGAATGATAATAATCTGATAATAAAAATAGTACATAAGTTTGCCCCTGGTTAAGATATTTTCACTTGCTAAGATATCATTCTGGTAGTGCATGTAAAGAAAGGTGCCATTAGCCTGCTAGCTAACTGAAGGTTTTTTTTGCTGTTGGGGTTTCAGTAGCTTGCTAGGTTTGATATCAACTTAAGTTGATTCATAATTTGGGTTTCTGTCTAGCAAAGAACCCCTTGCACATTATCCTTCCTCATTACCAAAAGGTACTCACTACTGAACATCACTGATATCTAATAAAGGTTTAATACACAACTTTAATACAGAGGCTTAATACTGTAAAATGTCAAAATATTGAGCTAGCCTAGCTCGTCTAGTTCACTCAGCTAGCTGACGGCTTTCCTATACATGTTTCCGCAAGTTGAAAGTTAACTTGTGAAATGTTGATATCTTGACAGAATTTGGCTGGGATAATTTGCTGCTCATTATTACACTGTTTCCTTGGAAGCATTTAAAACTGAAGCGTTTCTTCTGTCTCCCCTGTCTCAGACATTGCTGCCAAGCATTTGGCACCAGATATATAGATTTTTTGTCAGGAAACTACTTTATTTTGATTAGGTCTTGCAATGGAATTATAAAAATTTTGCTCATGCTGTATTTTACTTGGCTTACAGTTACGTGCATTATTGTTTTTCTCTGTAATGGTGATCAAAATAAATGTAGCAATGTTAAACATGTTACTTATAAAACACTCAAGTAAAAGTAAAAGTATTAACATTTAATTACACTCGATGTTCTGTTAAAGTGATCATCTACTGACGACCCTCTGCTCCCGTCCTTTTCCCGGCCTCATAGTCATATGCATGGTTGTCATCACCAAATCATAGAGCCCGTACTTATCCACTGACCTCTGCATGTAATAGAAGTCATGCACGTCCGATACCCAGTAGACCAGCCCACAAACATGCGCAGAGAAGATGGCAAATTGTAAACTCCTGGGGCTTACTTTATGAGCATTACATAGATATTGGTTCTTGCATATAAAATGTAGAATCCTTGTACACATCAAATGAATTTAATAAATAAAATGTCACAATTTGTTTTCGTAACTGCCCTAGGCATGTGTGTTGCTGCTGAATTCCAGCAAAATGAGTCACACTGACCTTTGTTTTTTTATACATATAATGCACATTTGTCTTTTAATCCTTGTGAAATCTTTCCGTTGACATGATTATTAATGCAGCTAATAATGCGATTCCTACACGTAACTCTAACCCTAACCTCAGAGAGTTAAAACAGTTTTCCTTGTGAGGACCAGACGAACATCCCTACAAGGGTCACTGTGACACGTCTTGCTGGATCAGGTCACATAAGGTATATAAGCGTCACTTCAAAGAGTAGCATTGTGATTAAATGATTTATTTTTGATGATACTTTACTTGCTATTTGAATGGAGTCAGTCGCCCCTACTGCATAAAAATCCTCCTTCATACACGCCGGTTCTGCATCCATGTACAAGAATTGGAAAAGTGTCTATAGTCAAAACCATTATGGTGAAATGGCTGGACGTGCACAGGCATTGCATTGTGGGCCATGTTTCCGCCTCTGTATTAGTATTATGTATTAGTCCTCAATTTGGGAGTGGTTAGGCCTCTCTGCTGATAAACCACTCAATGTACAGCTAAAACATTGGTCTGGTCCTTAAAAAATGTTATCTTTAAATGGTACAATACACAACATCCTTAATCAAAGTGAGATAGGTTTCTTTCCCACTGTTAATATTTTACAGGATTTGAGCTTTAGCACAACCCTGTTTGCTTACAGCAGTAATTACATTAGTCAAAAAGCTGCAATGGATTCCATAGTTAATTCAATTTATTATTGCTCCAGACCCAGAATTAAGTAAAAAGCAAAAAAGTACTTGGTAAAGCTTAATTATTTTTCTCTAGCTTGATTTATTTTCTGCACAAAATATTAATTCAAGCATTCCATCCATTCGTTATCTGTTAACGGTCACATGGATCTGGAACTGACTTTGTGAGAGAGGGGTACATCCTGGGCAGGTCGCTAATCCCTCACAGAGCTAACACAGAGACGAACAACCTTCACACTCACACCTGTGGGCAATTTAGTGTAGCCAGTCGACCTAATCTGCATGTCTTTGGTTTGTAGTAGGAAACCAATGCAGGCACAACATGCAAACTCCACACAGAAAGGCCCGAGACACCTGGCAGGTTCGAATCCGGAACCTGTTTGCTGTGAGGCGACAGTGCTTACCACCGCACCATGCCGCCCAACACAAGCATTTGTTTAGCTACATCCTACATTCTGTGTTGAAACATTTACGCACAATCAACACATTACTTGTACTTATGCAGCATTTATAAATGAAGGCATTTAATTTTTATATTTATAAATTATCACTAAATTTGACATTCAAGGCAGCAATAAAGAGCAATATGTATTTTTTCTTGCTTACTGGCTATTAGTGTTGCACATTACAACATATCCGAAATTTATAGTTGAGTAAAAGTGAAGATATATTCTGGGAAATTGTACAAATTAACTTTTCAACTAACTAATCAAGCGGATGTTTAAAGCATTATATTATTTGGGGAAATATCGGTTTGAGTAAGCAATGAAAATGTCAATGCAAAGACTGATCACATGACAGGCAAGTGTTATTGCATCATAAAACGTACATCCCGATCAGGATCAATATGCAAATGCTAAAAGTTCAAATTAACATGAATGTTTATATCCGAATACACGTGTTTGGAAAAAGTACAGCAACATCTATTTCTACTTCGTTTTTATCTTTTATTTTAGCATACGTCTTGAGTGGAAATGCACTTTTTGTTGTTTGTTCCAGGACAGCGTGTCCTCCTCGCAGCAGCAGCTTGTGGCTGGAAGAAAAATCCTACGATCATCAACCACTAAAGTGTCCAGAATGTTCAAATAAAGATTTAGAGCAAAACCACTCTGCTGGGTCTGACTCGTCTTAATCAAAGGCATATTGTCATAGTTCAGCATGGCAGCAAAGATTAATCCTGTGCTACAGTCAGTTTGACAGAATGACAAAGAGTGGGTGAATATGAGCACAGTGTATGACAGCACTCTGTTGTCTGAACCTCTGAGTTCAGTGCTACAGACACTTCAGGTTGTCACTAGGCTCAATGTCTGCTTTCAAATGAATGTACAGTCCTTATAGAAGCCAGTTATTCTTACTGCTATGATGTGCCTTGTAGTTGTTACATAGTGCTTGGTTTTCATATAGTTAGTATTACGGAGTAAGATAATGTGTCCTCATTACTGTACATTTTCTAATCATGTTCAGTATGTTTACACCTCAATAGACATCATGGGACCAGGCATACTGTGGACGCATCACTACTTTTGAATATTCACCTATGTTTCCACGACTCACACAAGCGTTTGTATATGTTACATGCTATGTGTGAGGTGTTCACACTCGTTTACATCCTGGCCATTCATATGTCTTAGCAACACCATGTTTTTACATGTCATGGAATGTACTGAGATCAGCCTGGGACTTTCCAGTTTCAGTCTGGGTTCCTCTGGAATATTGCTTACTTCTTCTCGCACTTCCACTTGAATGAATGTACGTAAACTGATCAACATCAGCATGCTTATATCTGTGTGCATTAATCAAGTGGAAATTAACGTGTTTAAAAACTCACTTAACGACTGTTCTGGCATTGGTAGGAATTTGTGCAATCCCACAGTGCAAGAAGAATCTGCCTTGCCCTTATGCCACTGTTTTTTTTTTGTTATTTTTTTTAACCAGACAATTGTTAACCTAGAGACAATTCTTTCTAAATTTATTCTGTACCCTACACAATTAGCGCAGTATTCAGAGTCGGCAGTTTATGTCCAAAAGTTATGTTGAGAGTTGGGCTATGCGGCTGCTAAATTGATTTTCAGATTATTCAAATTACCCGCAAGCAGTTCAAACCTCTATTAAAAATAAAACAGCTTTTAAAGAGAAGCACTCGCCTCTCAGGGAACAGCTTGCAGAATAGATTCTAGCAAGAAACAATATAAAGTGAAAAGAAAGTGTGAAAAGGACAGCTATATAACGGTGTATTGCTAATTTATTGCTGATTGAATAGGCCTAGGTGTAATTATCACATTACTCACTGTACTGATTATTCAACCCTCATTGCTTGACAGATTGTAAAATAGCACTTGATCCAGCTTTTTAAAAATATTTATTTTATATGATGCACTGATCACAGTTAATCAAGTGCACATCATAAGAGAGGGCATGAGACACTAAAATCTAAGTCCTGAAATTGCATTGTGTGCAGGATGCCGGATATTTATTTATTTATTTAAAAATGATATTATTTTACTGTATTTTTCATGCATTTAATTAGCTATTTTGAGTTGTCAAAATAATGGCAATGTTTTTGTTAATTCAATATGCTGACCGAGCGCTGACCTACACTTACGGCTCACTTTCATTTAATTCATCACTTTTTCCATTGAAAATTCTGTACTTGACATAATCAGCGTCTCAGATTAAGATGCCGTCTCATCAGATGCAAAAAATAAAATAAAAAATTGGGAAATCTGAATACAACCCTAAGGAAAAACAGATTTCCTCAAATACTCTTGTTTTGTGAAGTTAATTTCTTAGACTGAAGTTGGTACACTGTGTCACTATTACAAGATTATTAGATTATACAATACTAGATAGATGCAATTTTAATTTGTATGTCTCGTGTGTGTATAGTAACACAATTCCCCAAGAAGGCATGAGGAAGGAACCAGACTCAAAAAGGGAATCCATCCTCTTCTATGTGACACCGGATAGTGGGATTATAAATCATTACAGTATACAGCCATATAGAGAAAAGGCTCACAGTTCTAAGTGTGTTGAAAAGATACAGTGCTCTCTGCCTGAACTAGCTCATGAATTCATGTGCCTTCTTGCTGGTTGAGTACATGCAACCACTTAGATTTTCCCATCGTGCCCGGACATGGTCTCATCCTGCACCACCCCCAATCCCTACCCCCGGCGATGCTCAACGTCTCCCACCGCTGTCTGTTCCAGCATGTCTTAAATCGGTGCCACAAAGAAGCGCTACCAGAAATGTAAACACTCCCAGCGACGCTTAAGCGCCTCGAATAACACCTTCACAAAGACTCGTTATTCTTAATTTAGCAGCGCCAAGCACTTGGTAGGGACATTGTTCCATGGATTATGAACAATGTGACACCACCATCAAACTCTAATCACAGTTATGTGTTTCAACAGGGCCAGAACCCACACACAGTTCTGTGGTAGGGGTTGGGTGAGGAAACACGGTGGAGGTATACAGGGTTATTCCGGTGTTATAAGAGGAGGGTGTGAAAAGGTACTGATGGCAGGTGTGGGATTTTACCACTAGTCTTTCTTACTGTCAGCTTTGCCCTGCAGGTTAAGAGCATGTTTGCAATGAGTCACATAAAACCACACATTGTATTTCTGTACAAATTTGCGCTCTTTTTGGACTGAGCAAATGGAAAAGACATTGTAGATGAGTTTGGTCCCCATCACATGAAAAGAAATTAGGTCTTGCTTTTGGATGCCAATAGTAAAACAAATGATTGTCCCCGCTTTACCAAATTAGTTCAGCTTTAACGTCATTAATATTTTCCTACCTTGATTTGTGTATCAAGTATTAACTGTTAGAGCTCCAACATTTTGAACTAATTCAAACAAGTTCATTTTACGTTATGGAAAAGTGTGGAGATTTCCACAGACATAAATATGATATTTGATATATCCCTATAACTCTTTCCAGCAGACTGCTGGCTTTTCTCTTACCTTCCTTATCCTAGTCAGTTAGTGTGTTATAAAAAAAATTGTATGGGCATTTGTCCAGGGATGATTAGTTGTGGTTCTTTTAATGTTCCCCCTGAATATTATCAAAACCAACTGCAGTGCAAAGATGTTTAAAGTATTTGCTATAGCTTTGTAGCTTTTTCCATTCGAGTGTTGTTATGTATGCCAAGCTTTTCTGTGCGGTATGTTTGTTTGTAAGCATGATTGTGTTAAACTTACTGATCCAATGTACATGAAATTTGGTGGAAGGGTTTAGCATGGGTCAAGGAAAAATTTGGAGAGGATCCAAGTCATTGGATGGATTCATGAAATTAGTTTCACTTCGCTAATGTTGTAAGGTATGGCATTTACATCCGACCATACATATTAAAATCCTGTAGAGGGCAAGTTCAGTATTGACAAAACATAGCCAATGTAGAAATATGATAGCTCCATTGGAAATATATCCAGACATATAACATAAATTGTGGTTGCAGATTTGCATATCATAGAAGAGTCGACTATTGTCCTTGGCAGAGGTCTGTGCTTTCCAAGTGCCCTTCTAGTTTAATACCTGAGAGCTTTGGGGAAGCTCCTTTGGGAAATTTATGCACCACTACACCTCACAGAACATTTGTAGAAATGAACTGAAATTCAAATGGAACAAATTACAACCCTGCTAGTGCCTTAGCTGCAATTCCACTTTGTTACAGCAAGACCTTCATTTATAAGCCCAGTATTATGCAGCTACAGCAACTGTCATGTGGTTAGAAAGAAAAACTTTTCCACGCTTACCAAATACAAACTTTGGCTCCAGTGAAGAAGCACGTGTGTGGTATGTTTTCTCAGTCTTAATTGTTTAACTTCTACTGTTTATATGCAAATTCACAAGTGCGTAAGACAACAGCAGTCTTACTAGCCAAATATTTCTAAACAGATCATTTGTTTATTATAGAGAAGGAAGTGCAAAGTACTCTTAACTACATTGTTAATCCTCAGAAGACCAAAACAATCATACACTCTTGTTCGTCAAGAGTGGTTTGGGTCATTAAGAGGTTTAGCGTCCTAAAGAGGTTCAAGTCTGAAGCTTTGCTGAAAGGAAATCCCTATGGTACAGGGTCCTTCATAGAACTTTTATTGGTTCCCCCGAGAGGGACAAACAGAGCAAAAAGTGCTGATGGTTTGTTTTGTGATGAATCTATAATGCTTTCCAAGATGCACATCACAACATGCTGTTTAAAACAATTGCACCATTCATAGTGAAGAACCCTAAGGTTCTACATGGAACCGTATTTTAAGTATGCACTACTCCACTGCAAATGTATCTAATAGTTTTGCCAAGCTAAATATGATTACACTCCACTGAGGGATCTCCAAACTGATCTCATAGCTGTGCATCATTTTAAACCAAAGCCTCACCTTATTTGTTCTTCATTTCTCTCAGATATTTCCCACATCCACAAATAAACCAAATGTGATGCCAATAACTGGGAAAACATCTGCACAACATCTCACAAAGTCCTCAAATAATGGAAGAAAGACCTTGTTGCAATCAATTTCATAATTAGAGTTTGACTCGATAATCCGCAGCTTGACCTTCCAACACCCTCTGGCTCCTCATTCCCCAGACTCCAGCTCATCCCAACTTGTTTGTTTTCTCACCTGCAGGATAGAAAAGTCCATTTGAGACCTTTAATTCAAACTCAGCTCATCTCTCCTGCCCTAAACGTCATTCTTCATCTTGCCTTCATTTTTTTTTTCTTTTTGTCTGAGAAACATGCGCCCCGGGCTATTCAACAGCAAGCATTTACAATGAGAGCAAAGTAGCTACTTAACTACTAGTTACTAAAAATACTTTTGGAAAATACATCTGCTCTTTAGCCTGGAAAGAATGTCTAATGGATCTTGATTAGGATCTAATTATTTTTCTTGGTTTCAACCCCATTTAATAGTGAGTCATTTTTCTGGCTTTCTGCTTTGCTCCAGATGCAGTTCAACTGAGTTTGATTGGTGACAACAATTGAATAAATGATTCAGTTATTATCTGTCAAAAATAATATCTTTATTTTGAGACTTTCTAAAATGCTTTTGGAATAAACATGCACACACATACAGCAATGTCCGGCATTCCTATACATACTGTAAAATAGCCCGTGGGGTCCAAAGTCTGAGACCAGTTTTGAAAATGCTTTTATTTTGCATTATTTCTAGAAATTAGTCTTTCTAGAAATTGTGTCTATGATTATGAGTGAATCATAGACATATTTACATGAATTGATTTGGTGTGGACTACACAAGATTGTGTAAAAATTGATGATCCACGTTAGATCAGATTCATCTGAATGCACGCTTCATGTGTCACAAATTTGCCTAAATCTGGAAATAGTACAGAATCTACAATACTGAATATGCAGGATGTTGAAAATTGTGCTTTCTTTGTTTTAAATGTGGTCTTAGACCTTAGCATGCACAAAGCCCTGTGTATATGGATGGGGCTGACCTGCATGCAGATTAATACTAATTAAATACAACAGCAGTGTGTGACCTCAGTCTGATGTAATGGGCGTCATATGAATAGAGTGAGTTTACAAAGCAAATATTCCAATGAAATTAACTTCAAAAAAATATCAAGAAATATGTACAGAAATAAGTAAATAATGACTCATCCTCAGCCTTGAAAACACCATCATGCAGGTCCTGATTTCTCCATAAAGACCTTTTTATGCTCTTCTTAGTCTGACCCAGTACTGGACCCAACAACAGAGCTGGTAATGTTTATGACATTAAGCCATGATGACACTTATGGAGCATGAAATAAGTCTGTGTTTGCTATGACAGCAGTTTGTACAAATGGACATCCTAATGTAAGCTTTGAGCCCCACACACAGTAGGCCTACATCCCAGTCTCCATCCTCTCAGACTGACCACTGGTGTGTGTCCTTGAGTGACTCATAGATCCTGCACACAAATTCTCACTGCGGTTATGGTTACCGTAATGAGAAATAACTCAAACAACTCACGCAGTTGTTCAAGATTTTGTATTGCTCCTTAAAATGACAACAAGAAAAAGTTTTTTTTTTGTCTTTTTGTAGGAAAAGTGTTTGTATGATCTGGTAAGTGCCGGTTGTAGCTTTCTGGGGGGGAGCTATAATTTAGTGCTGCTTTTCCTGCAGTCATTACAGTGAGGTGCTTTTCTATATGGTTCAGAGAGTGGATGATCTGATAGTTTTAAGGTTCATGCTGATGACTGCAATTTCCTGCAATTAGGCAGTCTTTTTGAGCAAAGATAGAAAGAGATTGTACACAGCACAAATGTTCACTTATACATACATTATTTTTGCAATTTTCTTTTCAGTCAAGTCATGATTGTTTTATATGTAGTCTGGGTGCCACAGTGATGCAGAGGGAAGCGGTGCCACCTCAAAGCTCCAGAGATCCTGGTCTGAGCCTGAGCTCAGGTTTGTCTGTGCAGTTTTTGCATGTTCTCCTCATGTCCATGTTGGTTTCCTCTGGGTTCTCTGGTTTCCTCCTACTTCACCAAAACATTCTGCTGTGTAGCTTGGCTACACTAAATCCCCCATAGTTGTGAAGGTGTGTGAGCTTGTGTGCTGTGTGAGAGATTGTCCTCTGAAATCGACTTCCATATTGTATCCCCCTCCTCAAGCCCAGTATTCCTGGAATAGACTCCGGCCAGAATCAACACAACACCGACCAGAATAAAGATGAATTACTGAAGGTGAATGAATGAATGAAGGAATGAATGAATACAACTCTACAGCTTATTACAACATTGTTACAGTTATCAAGACAATGGTTGTATTAAACATGTGAGTTATTTCTAGACCACTAAACCAGAGATCTAACTTTAATTTAAAAGAAATTGTTCAACGTCTCTGTTTATATTGCCAAGTTCAAAGATTCAGAAAGAAAGTCTATTTAAACTATAGATGTAAAAACAGAGCAGGTTTATATAACAGCGTTGACACCACATTCATCATACTGATGGAGAGGATTAGATCATTATAAAGGCTGAGGGTTCAGTCGGTTGTGATTTTGCTGATCCCTGCACTTACATTTGTTGGAACAAGAAAAACAATGAAAAGAGCACGAACCTTGAAAACTCTTGAAAGAGCTGGCTGGTTCTGTGTAGGCTTGTAACAGGGTTGTATCAGAGGATGACATCTTGTCTTCGTTAATGTCCTGGTTTAAATATCACTCCTCTATTGACTATGCTTATAGACAAATATTGATTTTGAGCATTAGCTTTCTATTACATTAATGAGATAAACAGTTTACCCACAATCTCATTATTACTGTAAAATCCAGTTCAAAACAAGAATCAGTGTTTGCTCCTACATCACACAACAATGCACAATAATGTAGCTTAACATTATATCATATTATATTAGTCCTTAAGTTGTGTTCGGTGCTTAACATTGAACATTTTATATAAAAATACAACAGGAAAATATTTTAGTGCTTTTATTTGGTTCATGCCTTATGGCTTATGCTCAGCGTTCCCAGGATAGACTCTAGGTCAGAGCACATCTGAGAAAAGAGGATCATAGGTTTACTCACGAATGTCTCTTGGAGCCATCTCTGAACAACTGACCATCAGTTCAAGCAATCGTACGAGTTAAAGTACAAGTCATTGTGAGGTTTCAAGACTTTCCCAAGCCATTTTGCTGGAAGAAGACCCAAACTGTCACCCTCAGCTGAGAGGAAATTGGTTTGGATGGTCAAGAACAACCCAAAAACCATTAAGGCACAGGCCTGCCATGAACTGGAAGTTGCTGGAACACTGTCTACAATCAAACATGTTTTAAATCACCATGAACTGTGAGGCTGCCGGCCAAGAAAGAAGACCCTGCTCCAAAATTGACACCTACAAGCTTGACTTAAGTTTGCAGCTGATCATATGGACAAAGAAAAAACCTTCTGGGGGAAAGTTTAAAGGTCAGACAAGACAAAGATTGAGTTGTTTGGCCCCAATTTACAGAGCTACAGAGGAACAGTGTACCAACTGTTAAGCATGGTGGTGGTAGCATCGTGCTCTGGGGCTGTTGTACTGCTAGTGGAACTGGTGCATTGCACAAAGAATAATGGAGAACCTCAGAATTCTTCGGTGTAACCTCAAACCATCAGCTATAAACTGTGATGCTTAGATATAATGGGTGTTCCAACATCAAAGCTGGTTGTGGGATGGATAAAGCAGGCTAACATTAAGCTTAAAACAAGTCCTGATCTCAACCCTATGAAAATATGTACACTGTGCTTAAAAGTCAGGTCTGTGCCATGGAAACCCACAAATATCTGCAAAGAAGAGTGGTCAAATATCCAACCGGAATTCTGCCAGAAGCTTGCTGATCGATACCAACAAGGTGAATCCTGCTAAGGGACATTTAATCAAATATTAATGCCATTCACCCAATTCTTGGGCTTTTTCTCTATTAAAGATGTATGTACAGTTCAAAGAAATCACTGAAAGCCCAATATTGCCATGATATTCATGTCTATGATGAGTGAATGTAAACTTCTGACCACAACGGTACAGGTTATTTGTTATTTGCCTTTTTTATGAGTTTCATTTTAATAAAAATCTAAAATGAAACAGAAGCACTTAACATGCGTTGTCTGAAAAATCTTTTATCACAGGAAATCAATGCTTCTTTAATTTAATCAGACTCAGACCTCCCTTGATCCCAGGCACACCAGATCTTCAAAGGGCAGCGGGGTCAGAATTTCGTTTAAGTTAACCAGATAAATATTGTGCTGACCCCTGAGCCTACTTCATTACTTTACTCCACTGGGGGTTGGGGGTCGGTTTAAATGGTCTGATTGTACAAGGCACTCCAAGGTGACACTGGACCTTATTGTCCCAAACGAGCTGCTATCAGATGGTATGGAACATTGATCAACCCTTCACCTCGGCTCTGAATTCTCCCAGTCAAGGCTTGGTCTTATTTGGTAATTTAATATAGGCGAGCAAATAGTAGCAGGCCTCTGGGGTCAGGAAGCTCACTGCTATATCATTGAGAGTTGATCAGGTGGTGTATTTGTTTGAAAGGCTGTGTAAGGAAAGTGGGGGCAATCAAGAGCCAAGTAAGTAACGTGATAGCACAGACTTTATTGCATCCTATGGTTTTAGAGCAACCTGGTGTAATAGTATGTAATGTGTATAGATTCAAATATGCAATGGCAATTTTAGTGAACACTCTCTAATAGGAAAAGCTGTTTAAGGGTTCTACATAGAAACTCAAAGCATTCCTTCAGAGATGCTAATACACAACCGTGTGAAAGAACAATAAAAACACAGAGCATGGGCTGTCGCTGGTGTCAGCACTTTGTAACAATCATTCCACATGGGTGTTCTATGACATTAAAGGTAACTATAAATGGTTAGTATGCTATTATAGGAAATTTGCCTCATATCAGGCCACATTACACCACCATGTTGTTGATTATTTCCCTATAGCAACATGCCCCATAGTATATGCTAGGCCACACTGAATAGGTATTTCAACTTTCAACTTCAGTTACTGCTTTATCCTGGTTAGGCTGGTGGTGGATCCGGAGCAATTCCGGGAACACTCGGCATGAAGTTGGAATACTCTGGATTTCAGGGTTGGAACCAAGGCAAATGCACATACATTAATAACTATAGGCAATTTATTTTAACAAATCCACCCACTGGAATGTTACTGGGAGTGTGGGAGAACCCAGAAGAACCCACATGGACAAGGGAAGAACATGCAAATGTCAGGATCAATGTAGGGATCCTGAAGCTGTAAGGCAGCAATGTTACCCCATGCCGCCTTCACAGCAAGTCATAACAGTCATAAAAAGTGAAGTCAGTGAGGCAGCTGAAAAGAGAGCTGTCAAATGGAAGATAGTCAGAAACCTATGCCTACACAGCAACATGATCCTTGAGATAAATAAAATGAGACTAAACAGTTGTTGAATTGCTCCTCGACACGCCATTTTCAAAATCCGTACTGTTTACAGTTGGCAGACAGTTTGCCAGAGTTGCTCATTCTTAAGAATCATTGTTGAAGTGGTTTATTTCTTGTCTGTATAGCTGTAAACATTTATACACATGCCATTAAACAAATCCAAATTCCATTAGAAGAATAAACAGAAATATATGTATTCTTTTAAGCAAGCGCATGTGAAATTAAACAAAGGCTCGCCGACAAAAGGGTTCAACCAAATGGCACCATATGGTCAGCGCTCTGGGCCGAAGAATGAATGAAGTTCTCTCTTTGCATGACAGCACTTCATTTTTCCAGCTTCACCCACAAATACTGCACACATGCAACTTTGGCTAAACAAATGATGTGGGATTTAGACAAAATAGAGGTGGAATAAAGACAACATTTGTAATGATGTGAAAGTTGCAAGTCAATGGACTATCGAATGCATTAACTTTCCCACTGTGCATTTTTAGCTGAATCACATTATTATATTAAGGGTTTATCCAGCCCTCAGTGTAATGGCAAAGAACCGACAGCACTATAATTGTGGATACAATATAGTGCATTGTTGTTTTTTGTGGTTTTTACGTTTCAATAATTAAAGAAACAGGTCAAACAGGAAATGAGAAAGTAAAAAAAATCATGGTGCCAGCCTCTTTAGTTCTCTGACACAGCAGTAATGAGGCAGAAATGTAGGGTTTGCATGAATGCATGGACAGACAGACAGATAAACAGACAGACACATGGGTCTGGGTATGAGCCTGTGGCTAATGGTGTGCTACTGGATATCAGGCAAATTTGTTAAGAATATTTTTCCCCCAATTCTCTTCTCTGCCATTGCCTCCAGTATGTTTATGTTTATGTGACTAGTTTACTGAGGTGTTTAGTGTTCGCTGCTGTATTTGTGCCCCCCAGAAGGCCTCAGTGCTTTTTTTTTTTTTTTTTTTTTTTGCAAATTAAAAGTGTTTTAAATGGTGGTAATTTTTTTTTTTTTATCAGATTTTCACATTTACGGATCCTGATATAAGGATGAATGTGGAATATGGAGTAGAAAGCAAATGAGTGCTCTCACTACCCATTTCAGCTGCCCCCAAACAGCAGGAAAATAAAACATAGCTTTCCATAATTTACAAATTCTCCATAATTTTAGACACATGATCCAGTATTCATCCAGCCTCCATTCTGCCATGGTTTTCTTCTTGGATCCAGAACGCATTGGTTTGTGGAGGAAGCAGGAGCATTAGGCCCATTACCGGTTCCGGAGCTTGTGGCACCATGATGTCTGCGTGGAATGGACCGAGGAGGCCACAGAGATAACATCGCGGCAGACACAATGAAACATAACTACCCTCCTGCTAATCGCCCCATAATCCCACACAACACTGGAGGCCAGAATTTATGGGGGTTGGCAAGGGTGACATTTTACCCACAATACAAATGTCTGCAATTGTGGGAGAGAGGCTGCTTATGAGCGTTTACTGATAATTACTACTGATATTATATCCAGACACATGTATAATAAACAGTATTAAGAGAGAGAGAGAGGGATTTCAAAACATGCCAAGATATGGTTCAAGCGAATGTTGGATACGTGAAGTGATAAACAAGTAGTGCACATATTTGAAGCTTGTGAGTCAGAAGTGTAAAAAAAACAACAACCCTGTAATGGCTGTGGAGTCTCTTTTTAATAACCCCATGAGTCAGTCATTCCTCTTGTCATTAATGTCACGCACACAGCTAATTGACTAATGATACAGGCTTTTTGTAGAATTCTGTAACATTACTCAGTAGTTGTAAAGCACCATGGAAAGTATAACAGCCATAAAGGAAGCCTTTTACTGCTTACATACAATACATAGAGAAAAGATCAATAGGTGGAATTCTAGTATATTAGGATATCTGGCAAATTGGGGCAGTTAATAAGATTAGAAAATTGTCATGATGAATATATTACACACATTGATGATGCATACCTACATCAGATGTACTACTGAAACAATAAAGTTAGCTTAAGTCATATGTACATATGTTTATAAATTTATAAGTGTAGTCAAAATCAAGACATTTAATGAGTTAAAAGCTGCATTGGTTAATTGTCTGTCTAATTAGCAAAAAGTGTCCCAATAGATCTAAATGCTTTACAGTGTGTGTGTGTGTGTGTGTGCGTGTGCGTGTGTGTATGTGTTGCTGTCTATCAAAAGCCCTCTGTGTATTACTAAAATGAATTAGTATTATTATTAGTTTTAAATTGAATTAGTAAATTAGTTATTAGTATAATTTCCTCATGTATTCTGATTTGCTGTATCTAGATTTGTCTGTATATTCTCAGCCACTTGCCACTGCTCCTGAATACAGCCTCTGTAAGTGATACTGGCACGGGGGAGTGGAGTTTCTAGCCAATCAGATGAGTTTCTCCTAAAGCAGGAATCTGAGCTGCAACTCTACTCTGTAAACTCTATTAGTTAACCTTACTAAAAAAAAAGCATGCAAACCGATTGCCTTGAACAACATTAAGTAGCTTTACTTAGTTGTTCAAGGCAATCGGTTTGCATGTTTTTTTTTTGTAGGAAGTGTTTGTAACAAATAAGCATTTTTAGTACTACATACAGTTCCTATTCCACTTAGTTTTTTAAGGCAATTGGTGTGCAGGCTTTTTTTTTTAATGTAAGGTTAACTAATTTTTACGAATATACAATACATGATTTTAAAGAGTGTTTACTTGAGCTGTTATATCGTTTCTAGCAGCTAAAACCATTCTGGCCATGTTTCTTAGACCTTTCTAATCAACAAGGCGTGTCCACCCACAGAAATGTCACTCTCTTAATGTTTTTTGTTTTTCACACCAGTCTGTGTAATCTCTAGTGACTGTTGTGTGTGAAAATCCCAGTAGATCTGCAGTTTCTGAAATACTCAAACCAGCCCATCTAGCACCAATAAACATGCCATGGTCAAAGTCACAGAGATCAAACTTTTTCTTCATTCTGATGTTTACTGAAGTTATTGACTTTATCTGCATGATTGTATGCATTACGCTGCTTCCACATGATTGGCTGTTTGGATAACTGCATAAGTCACACTTATGTACTTATGCATTATCACACTTAATATATACTGTGAGGTCACTTACTACATATAGTATACGCTTACTATATACAGTATACACTTACTATATATAGAATAAACTTCCTATATATAGTATACACCTACTATATACAGTATACACCTACCATATAGTATACACTTACTATATACAATATACACTTACCATATATAGTATACACTTACTATATAGTATACACTTACTATATACAATATACACTTACTATATATAGTATACACTTACTATATAGTATACACTTCCTATATACAATATACACTTACTATATATAGTATACACTTACTATATAGTATACACTTCCTATATATAGTACACACTTACTATATACAGTATACACCTACCATATAGTATTCACTTCCTATATACATTATACACTTACTATATATAGTATACACTTACTATATACAGTATACACTTACTATATATATTATAAGCTTCCTATATATAGTATACACCTACTATATACAGTATACACCTACCATATAGAATACACTTACTATATAGTATACACTTCCTATATACAATATACACTTACTATATACAGTATACACTTCCTATATATAGTATACACTTC
>JAQQZR010000038.1:21992464-22007137 GCA_030068235.1 Notoglanidium macrostoma | reverse complement strand
AAAAAATAAAAAAAAAAAAAAAAAAAAAAAAAAAAAAAAAAAAAAAAAAAAAAAAAAAAGAACAGAAATGAAACAACATTACCACTTGATGAACGTGACCAAAAAGGAAGAATTATTCAGGAGTCCATACAAAAAATAATTCACTGTAAATATAATATTTATATATAAATTTATATATTTTACATATTTTAATATATTTACAAATATACCCAAAAACTATATACCATGTATTTTTTTTTATCCTTTAAGAATAACTGCATGGGCTTTCATTTGATAACTGCGTTATCAATATAAAAAAAACGGAATGTGAAAAAAAATAATAAAATAGACCATAAGAAGTGTTGCTATTTTTTTTTTAAGTCTTTTTATGTGCTAGCTGGAGTTTTCCTTTTTAACAAGTTTCCTGTTTTGCTCGCTTTTATCCTGTCGCTCATTTAGTTTCATTTAGTGTGGTCCGGTGTTTTTTCCCCTCTCGGTAATGAAGAGCCCTTGGAATGCCAAGCTGCACCGTGGAATCACTGGCCAGAACGCTGGTAAGAACGTCGAGAACACAGAGCCAAAAATATTTTTTTAAAAATTAAAAAAAAAAAAAAAAACAGAGAGAGGACCCTTGGGAATAACTCGTCATTCAGTCAAAGTGAAAAAAAAAGCGAAAAAGCATTTGTTGGGTCCACAATGTCTATTTAAGAGCTTGGTCATGTGTGTGTATCATCACACACTTCCTAGTTCATCTTAAAGGACAGCAGCATTGCCGGGAATCCCTGCATCCCGTGCTCCGTAAGTCCAGCGGGAGCGGCGAGGGAAGGAAACGAGGCAGAAAAGTAGAGGAAGACAAGAGTTCGAGGAGTCGACACGTCTCCTGCTGGTGTATCGTGTGCTTCCGGGAGCCTCATGTTTTCATGCCGCCGTTGATGTGCTGGTATTTGGGAAGGCACGGTTCGTCCGGTAAGGGCTCGTGAGAGAACACCGAGTCGTCTCCAGACGAGCAGGAGCTACGGGTGTCCGGGAAACACGGCGAGTACTGCTCTGTCGGAGCGCACAGGTCGATGTACTCCTACGGAAACAGAGACAAGATTCGCTTTTACGCACACATAAAGTGAGAGGACACCATATACACCACACTGCTGTTCAAACCAAAAAAGTGACAGAATTTTGCTTCCCTTCAGACTAATGGGGAATAGAAACGTAAGTTCGTGTCGAGTAAACATGTGACATGTGTTTACGACTACAGAATCCAGTGAAATGCAACACTACACCCGAAAGTATTTCAAAGAAACCCCACCTTTCACGTATAATAACGTTTTTTTGGAAAAGAGAGGGTTTTTTTTTTCTCTCTAGTTAACTCGATCCATTTCCCCCCTTTTTGTGGCTTCGACAGAAAATTTGAAAGCAAAGGAAGAGGTTTTGGTATCTGAAGGCTAGCGTTTGGTTTGGACTCCCCCGCTTCAACACAAGGCGGCTCACATTACTAAAGACCTTCACATCTGTGAGCAGTTTGAGAGGTTTGGGGTTGGTGAGAGAGAGCGAGAGAGAAAGAGGAAGACAAGGGAGGAGGAGGAGAGAGAGAGAGAGCGAGAGAGAGAAAGAGCACGCAAAAGCCACTTATTGCATTTCAAAAGTTCAAAAACGGAGTGGGGTTCTTGGCACTCTTTCCAGATGCTAACTAAACTAGCAACAAGTCCTGACAGATTTCCATCCTGTGCCATGCCGCACTCGGTCATGCGGATATGTCGTATGACAGCTCGGGGATGGAAAGAATCGGGGCTGGCGCTCGGGCTGGAGAGATGTGGCCAGAAATGAAGCAATGTTAGAGCAGGGGTTGAGGCCTGGAGCAAATCAGGGCTCGTGTAACTCCTGACCCTGAGCGCTGCTGTAAAACCCATCTCATGATTCCTTCCTCTTTCACTCTCTCTCTCTCTCGATTCCCTCCCTGATTCTTGCTCAATCTTGCAGGCTGAAGCCAGGAAAGACCTCAACTGATAAATTCCAGGACTGCAGGAAGATGTGCGAGCAGCTTCGGCGGACATGTACGAAATATGCCTTGTGTATTTTGGTGTGCGTGTGTGCGTGTGTGTGTGTGTGTATGTGTCCATCCGCCTCACCTCTTGGCTTGCCAGCGTGAGAATGCGGTCCAAATCCTCCACCAGCTGCTTGAACGTGGGCCTCTGTGAAGAGATCGCGTGCCAACAGTCTTTCATCATCATATACCTGTGAATCAGAGAAAAGAGAGAGAGAGAACAAAATGAAAGTTAACAGCTGACATCATGCACCATCCCATTACAACTAGACCCAAAACCATGACGTGTAACACAATCCAACAGAAACTGCACTACGTGGCTACATTACAGGGTGTATAGCGTATTTAGTGACTTACAAAACAGCTTGAAGTACAGTCGCCTGAGTACTGCCAAGGATTGAGGGTTTTTTTTAATATTTTATTTCACTGGTAATCAAACATTTCTTAACAATTTCCCAAAGATCATTTTTCAAAGGGTATTGAGAAGCGAGCCTCATCACTATCACGTGTCAGTCATTATGAGTTGACAATTAACACAGCATGTTGAAGGACAGGAATTAAATCTAAAGACGGAAAAGAAATTTAATCGGCCTGAGAAATGTGTTTTATGTAATGTACGCGAATGAAAGAATTTATCCGTGATTGCTTGCACAATATTCATGTCGTGTGTTGCAGAGAAATCGTTCCTGATCATCACAAAAAGCCAGCGAACATTGGCTGAGTGTTAAATAAGCTAGCATAAGTGTGCGTTAGCTAAGCATAGCGTTAGCTTGCCATATTAAATCTATTAGATACGTACAGCTATCTTAGAGTCTTAAACAAATGTTGCTTCATAGTTAGCATAGATGTTTCTACTGCTACTATTTCTGTATAAAGTTGATTAATAAGTAGAATGCTGTTATAATGAGAGGTTTACATCCTATTGCTAAGCATTATATACATTAGCGAGTTAGCTAGCTAGCTTAAGAAAAGGCGCAGTGTTTGGAAGCTTTTCTTAAATTAGCTTGTGAGCAAGTATAGGTTTACTCAGGCGATTCAAAATGATTTCCTCTAGAAGTGTTCCAACTGAGAAATGATGATTCACTAATAGCCATTTCTAACACGGTATTGCTATAATAACACATAACATAAGCAGCTAATACTGGCCCGCGCTGACGTTTCTGTTTTGGCCTGCAGGACACGGACATGACTTACAGATCATTGGTGCAGTTGGCTGGTTTGTCCATGCGATGGCCCTCCTTTAGGAGTTTGAAGAGCTCTTCCACAGGAATTCCAGGGTACGGCGAGCCACCCAGTGTGAAGATCTCCCACATGAGCACCCCGAACGACCATCTATTAACATACCGAATTCACATTTAATCGTCAGCGAACCTCAAAGTTGCTAAAGGCAGCATTCATGACATTAACTAGCTCAGCTGCAGAAACCTAAATGAAAAACGAACTGCACTTCACTGTCCGAGTCACATACTGGGCCATTCATTGGCACATGTCATTGAGGAATTGCGATTTTTACGATTATTATACAGTGCTAACAAAGCAAAGCCTGTAGGGGACTAAATGCAGTCTTTCTCCTGGGAGTTCCAGCCCATGAGACCATGCCTGCGGCAAGTGGACACCGGCCTCAAGGGGACTAAAAGCTGGCCTTTGTCCTTGTTAAACAGCCACAATGACACACACTGTTCCAGCCAAAACAAACATCAGTTTAGACTCACAGGAAACAAACTGCTGTACGGCAGGAAGAGCAGGGAAGTGCTATTTTTTTTACCCACACTGATCCTGTGTTACATCATCTTGGGATATGGAGGTCGATATAAATAGAAATACTGAAATCCAGATAACACCATGATGATGAAATCTTGTTTATTCTTGTTCCAATTTATCAACAGATCGGCCAGTGCTAACGCGGCCAACAGTGCGACCCTTATCGTCCACCGAAGTCAAGAAAATTTAATTGACATTAATAAACATTTCACAACGCGTCCCAAGAACACGTCTTACACGGACGCGACCACGAAGAAGCTCTCCGATTTCGTTCACTCCTACGACCGGGCATTTGTTTACATCCCCATCCACTTTGTTTGTCTTCTCTTTTATCAGACGGTGTATCTTTTCACACATGTGGCTATCCATCAGCATCACTTTGTAAGCACGAGCTAACCTCCGCGTGATCAATCAGCTGAACTCGTCGCAAGGGAACTCGTTCCAGAAGGTCGCAAAAGCGAGACCATTTGTAACTGCTGTGCAGTCGTTCCAGAGCGACTCGCTTGCACATTCGTACACGTGTTTAATCATAGTGCTAAAGAGGACTGTGCTTTTTTTCTCCGTCAGTCCTTTCCACAAAATCATTACGGTTTGCGTTTTACATGCACACACACTATCGGTTCCGGCAACCTCAGCAGGTTCGCTAACCGCCAGCTCATCAAAACAACCATTCTGTTTTTCTTATTTATGCATTAATGTAAGCTGACGTCATTTCCCAGGCTGCATGCTTAATAGGCTAATAGGCCAATTACAATAGAGAGTGATGACTCGTAATTAGTTTTATTAGACATAAAAGCTGTTAACAAGGGCGAGATTCCTCTCAAATCTGTCTTGATAGGCCAACACACACATACACACACACGCACACACACACACAGCTTACTCTGCTGCACATAATAATCCATTACACTCAAATTCACGGTCCAGCGAACATGAATATAAGAGCAAACTCCACACACCAGCCCACGCACTTCACACGTCACACTAACATGCAGACGTGCACCTCCGTCCTCGGACACGTCATGCACTTTTAATGGCCGTATGCTATCTGTGCCTGCAAACCAAATCCCTTCAAACTCCCAGCTCGAGAGAGAAAAAGAAAGTGTCCAATCAGCAGGATTATATCATCCTTTGAACAACAAAACAAAAAAAAAACCAGGGCTGAAAAGAGACGGAGTGAGAGGAGGGAGGAAGGGGTTACTTCCGTGAGGGCCTTGGTGAGGTGAGATCTCGGCCTGTCTGAGGAGCTTTGAAGCCGGCCAGATTAGTAACACAGCATTGGCCTCAAGTCGAGCGTAAAATCTTTTTGGCTTGTTTTTTTTTTTTTCCTCTTTTTTTCTCCGCCACAGCACTGGCCCTGAACACTCTCCTTCTTTCTTCTTTTGACAAAAAAAACCCCCCTCTCTCTTGATTTGCCACCACTCTCCCTTTCTCTTGCACAAACCAAAACATGTACAAAGCAAAACTCTTCTTTCGCTAACACATCAGGTTAACACTCCTCGGAGGTTCTCTCCGAGTCAGGATCGGATCAGTCTTGGAGTTTCAGCAGTGCTAACGTGTAGCTTTCTCAGAAGCTCATCTACCCTCTTATACATCCTCAAGACGGAACAGTGAAAACAGATTTACAGTATCAAATAGCGAATCTACTTACACATCGCTCTGGTGTGTGTATACGCGGTCGAAAAGTGCCTCGGGAGCCATCCACTTCACCGGCAAGCGACCCTGCGAACACACCCGGAGACAAAGCTTTATGGTCAAAAGGTCAACACGGATGACACGAGGCATCTGAAACGTCCCCAGGGTTGTTTTTTTTTCTCCACACTTCCTACTCCAGTGTTCTCATTAAGCAGGAATTTCATTACACCCCAAGCAAGAATGTCTATAAAGATTCCTAACAAGAGATTCGCAGATTTTGTCCAAAAGTTGATACAGTAGCTCTGTAGAGTAGCGAATAGTGAACCGTCTGGCTAATTTGAAGTTCAGGCTCTCATCTCAAGCTTCTCGCTTACCTAGCCTTGCCAAGGGCTTGTTTTTAATTTGGCTGGGTGCTGGCCAGCTAGACAGTGTGGAACCAGACTAATACAGAATGCATCTATCAGTCATTATTATTTCTTAGCCTCATGATAATAGAGCGGTCCCAGCTCACAGATTAAAATAGTATGCTTCGCTTTATAATCAGAACCTCCAGGAAACGGTCTGTTGATGGAGTTTGGAGGTGATTGGTTATCGTTTTTAACGAAAATAAAGAACTTTCTGCTAGTGGGTTGAACCATTTAATGATCATTTGAGATTGGATCTCGAGATGCAAGTCCACCCATGGCTATTTCAGCACTTAAGATCTCACTGAAACATCACAAAGATGCCTTTTCTAGTTAACTAGTTGTAATCGCTTTGAACCTAAGTTAAATACACCAGTTTGAGAGAGGTGTAAGCCAGGCTAAACACGTGTGAATAGCACTCCGAGAGAGAGATTAGTATAATGGTGGGAAACGGCAGGAAAGCTGGGTTAATGTGTTTAGGTTTATGGCTAATGCGCAAATCCCCCTCCCCTCGTTTTCTCATAGCCTGTTTAGACAACAGGGCTTCGGGAAAAAAAGAGAGCGAGCGCGAGAGAGCGAGAGCTACGAAGCTCGAACGAGTAAAGAACACTATAGTCACTTCACGTGCTTGCGGCCTGGGAATCTGCAAATCTTGCCAAGTCAGAGGAAGAGAAAAGGCGCGGGGGAAAATAGAGGAACACAAAATAGAGAGAAAAGTAGGAGAAAGAAGAGCTCGCTACAAAGCCGGGATGTGAGGATAAATTTGCATGTTGCTGTTGAAGGATGTATTTGGATTGGCTTAAAAAAAAAAAAAAAAAGGAGTGGTAAAGTGGAAAAACACAAATGGCTTACATTGGTGGTCTTTTTGTAGTAATCGATGTTGTGGACATCCCTGGCCAAGCCAAAGTCTGCGATCTTCATCACATTGCTCTCGGTGACCAACACGTTTCTGGCAGCTAGGTCTCTGTGTATACACTGACGTGGAGAGGTAGAAGAACGAGGGGGAAAATAGAGAGAGAACACGATGATGAATTTTATCTTGGAAGCGTTCAGACTACAACATTTTGGCCAAACGTAGCTCTGTGGGTGTGAATGTGTGAATGTGAGTCCATTTGTACTGTATATGTGTGTGTGTGAGTGTGATAAGACATTTTCCACATTGCTACGTGAGGAAATGAGTGCGATGTGGGAGCTCAGCATGCGTACTGACATTTTATAGGTGGAGCTGTGATGATAGCGAGTAACTGAAATCAAGGGTTCGGCTTGATTAAACATCAGTGTGTGAATGAGCGTATAAGTGCGTGTGCGCATTTCTTTTTTGCATCTATCTACCTTCTGAGAGGCTAAATACTCCATGCCGCGGGCCACTTGATAAGTGCAGGAAACCAGATCTTTAAAAGTAAGAGGTTCTTCAGAAACCCGAGCTATGTCGTATGAGTACTCCATCCCTGGTGGTCTTCTGGCCCTCAGGTACTCCCTCAGGTTCCCTTTGGATGCGTACTCCACTATCACATATAGCGGACCTGCAGCGGGAAACAGTTAAAAGCATGTTCAGTGTGTTGTTGGTGCCGGTGAAGGCTGCTACAAGCTTCCTGTCTCCGTCTCACCGTCTTGTGTACACGCCCCCAGCAAGTTGATGATGTTTTTGTGCCGGCCAATCATCTTCATCATCTCCATCTCGGACACCAGGTCTGAGAGGTCCTTTTCTGTCGCGTCATCTGGAAAACGTAGATGAAGGTTTATTTATTTATTCAGAGCAGAGGGCTGTTAAAGGAAGCGATGCTTATTTAGAAGTACGAGACGTAGGAATACACAGGGCTTTTGTGTAATAGTCCAGCTTGTGCTTTGTACTTAACAAACTGAATTTTGATACTCAATTTAGTAACTTTATAATTACCCAGAATGGCCCGGAGTCTTTGGCTATTCACTGCAGCACTATAGGATTACGCTGAGTGACGTGCTGCCCAGCCATCCTTTCACTACCTCCGAATTAAAACGGCTTCATTCAATTTAGCGTAATTACTTTCAGGACAGTCGCCTTTTCATGATCATGCCTCTGATCAGCGGGGCACCCCAGACACTAACGCATGGCAGGCATTCCTTTCCTCTCTATCACGCTCATTCATTGTGTTTTTCTAACATGTGGTAAACTTATTTAGGTATATCTTGGACCGGAACCATTAAAAGCAAGCTTTAAAAAACGAATTTGTCGCAAAGGAGATTGTTATCTAAAGTCTGCTGGTTTAATGGGGCTTCTTTGTTGTAGCCAGTTTTCTCTTCAGGAGGTCGCCGGGTCACCTCCAACCCCCCACTAGCTTTAAGATGTCTTTTTAAACCCAAGACCCCTTCTTGACTCTTCTGCATGTGTGTGAGTGTGTGTGTGTGTGTGTGTGTATGTGTGCAGGTGAAGAGTCAAGCTGGAACAGCTGGCTGAGAGAGAGCTCTGAGGCCTGCTGACCTGAGAATCATTCAGCACCAGCAAATAACCTTTAAGCGGCCTCTTTCTCCTCTCAGCCCCATACCAGCCACTTCTACTCTTCCCTCACTCTCACTCTCAGAGAAGTCTCCCTTCTACCCCTTTATAAACATGCTCTTCTTCAAAGCAGCTCTTTAGTAATTGGAATTACTTATTACCTTTGCTTTTATTGCCTCATGCTTTTGAATGTTTGGCAGACGGTTCTAGTCTAACCAAGATCAGAAATTCGAAAATGTGGAGGAAAAATGCAGGTTGTGCCTCATCACGTTGGGCCACGGAAGACTTTTTTCCCCACAATTTAGTCATTTGCCAATCCCCACCCACCAGCCAGTTCTCCCCATCAGAGATCGGGGCAAGCGAGTGTTACCTCCGAGACACTTAAACCAGCCAAATGCATCTTCGCATGCCACTGCTCCTCATGCCATGTAACACGCTCTGAGGAAACCTCCCCTGCTATCTACCCTCCTCCGCATATGTGAGCTCTCAGACCCTCACAGTTGGCTAGTGTCACTGCGATTGAAAGGGGAAGGCCATATCACCATCCCTCCCACCGAGGAATCACATCATTCTGCTTCCTGTAGCATCATCAGGATTCAAACTTGCGATCCACCAACGACAGCGCGAACGCTTTTCTGTGGTGTCCCTAAGAAGCCCCACCCCCAAATCTGAAGACTTTTGAAAAGCCAATAAACAAGTAAACTAATAATTTAGTTTAATCACTTCAACGTTCTTACAACATACTGTATAACGTTCTCATCTTTAGAGTAGGTTATGCAGACCGTTTGCACTTACCTTTCAACATCTTGACTGCTACAGTAACGGCTTCTTTGGGTTTGTCCTTGTCAATGCCCAGCGCTTCTGCCATCACCACCTGACCAAAACAGCCTTCACCAAGCGGCTTGCCCAGCGTCAGCCTGCAGGAAAGAACGGGAAATAAGGCTTATGGGTGATTTCGTAGAACTGCGAGATACTTTCATGGAACTCCAGTTAAGTAAATACACTTATTGTTCCCTCTGGCATATTGAAATCAAATTTAAATGGCTAAACCGGATCCCGGAGCAATGGCGATGATGGCAAGATAACAGATTCTGTGTGTGTACCCACGCATGTGTGTGTGTGCAGTACTATCGCACTGTAGTAATGTTTACCCAATTCGGAGATGTTAAGTGGGTGCCCTTTGTCATCGGTGTCAAAGTATACATTTGACATTAGCGGAGAGCTAATGTCCAGGGTGAGCAGCAATGCGCCTGTGGTGATCTGAATGCTCTCTCAGAGCACAATGTCATATTAGAGCTTATAGTTCATCTCGTTGGGATTTCTTTGATAAGCAAGAGACCCCTGGACACACACACACAGCTCTAAGACTAACAAGTCCACCTCATTTCAATCTTAATGCCAGCACCGTGACTTTATGACCTCACACCCCTCCTGAGCCCTGAGCCCTTTGGGTCGACTTTTGATTGACAGGTGCTTGCTCCGCCTCCATCTCCCTGTGTAAACACTGGGTAACACAATCGCCCTTCTGTGCCTCTCAAAGGCCGCCTGTGTCTGGCCCGAGTCTGCCGCAGATAATCAATGTTATGTTTTCCAGATAATCGATGTTATGTTTTTTTCCGCCATGCTAAATGTTAACATTCCACACTGGCATGACGGGCGAGACAGAAACACAAACACTTTCATATATTGGAATTTACGTAGAATGATATGATACCCGATCTGAATAAACATAAAGAAGAAAACGTTCATCTGAAACTTTTTTTAAAATTCGGCACTGGTTATTTGGGGGGAGAAAAACCCTGGCTTTGAGTAGGATTAGTGTTCAACCTTACACAAAGGGGTTTCCCCTTCACTTGGAGAGCACAAAGGAAAGAAAGTGTTCCTCAAGGTGCTACGCAGTCAAAGTGCATGCCTGCTGTCCACTGAGAGCTAAACACCTTATTAATCACACTATGTAGTGACATACTACTTTTTTATTGCCCCGTTTTTCCCTCCATCACCTCGCTAAATAAAGACTTGGCCGCAAAATGTTACGCTCTTGCTTTCCTTTCCAGTCACTGGCGACGGAGCTTCCAGCTGCTTTTTCGTACAGCTACTAATCTAATTGCACAGACTGGCATGAACTTCACATTTCTCTATGGCTAATCAAAGCTAATCAACAGGAGAGACAAAGCAGTGCTTGATATCTATAAGCTGAGCAGGAGCAAATAAACGCAGGTCAGAGTCAAAGAATAATGGAGCGATAACCGAAGAAGACTGGAACTGTATCCCGAATGATTAATTGTTCTTTACAGCAACATTACTCGACTTAAATCATTAGGCATAATGAAGGCTAGACGGTGTAATGAGCTTGTCCAATAATGAAGTAGCTTGTATGAAGTTGCCGATCACGGCCAACAGCTTGTCTCAATCTGACTCAGTGTTGACCAAGTTGTTTCGCTTAGCGACCTGATGTTTTGATGTTTTGGTTTTTTTGATGTAGCTTCTGCAATAGGAATTTTAGATTATACTTTAGGTACATAAGAATGGCGTTACATTTCATTGCAAAAGCTCAACAGGCTCACGCTAGGCTAATACGCAGACAAAGACTGCTCACTTGTCTCTGGAGAATTCCCAGCGAGGATCTTCGGGAAGCTCATACTCGGGGATGATGTGCTCATGCTCGGAGCTTCTGCGTGTTGTGATTCTCACCAGCGGTGTGCTGGAGCTCATTGAAGAGCTCGAGTCAGCTGAAACCTGCAGGGAGAAAGAGTAATGGCTGATCACCTGAGCTTTGGGAAAGCAGAACCCCCATCTAAGTGTCTGTGTGAGTGTGTTTGAGAGACTTATCACTATTATTTTTTTTTATATTGGTTCTTATGTTGCTGAAAGGATGCATGCACTAATACTCTAGTCAATCTGATTATTATTATTATTATTATTATTATTATTATTATTATTATTATAGTAGTACTAGTAGAGAAGTGTATACATGTAAACCTGTGCATCTGAAAGGTTGTTGTTTAACTTTCTTAATTAACAATTACACTTTTAGTGCTGGCCAATGTAACACTGTTCTGAGGTCCATGTTAAGGAAATACTTACCTTTACCCACCATCCAGGCTGGAAATCTTCACCAAGTGAAGCATTTCATTTGCCCAAGTCAAATGAAGCATAATTAATTCATTTAACAACAAATGATTGAAAAGCACAGTTTCATGCCATTTCCTAATGCAATTTCATTCCAGTTTTTCAAAGGTTCTATGCTGGATCCTCCATTGGGAATGCCAGTTTTTACATTTAAACTACTCCAAATGAGAGACAACAATTAGAGTGTCGTTGTCACTATTTCTAGTATTCAAATACCAAGATTTACCTTCTCAAAAACGTCACATGTTGCATCAAATATTTTCATGTGCATGTGTGTTGGTGTGTATTAGGGGTTCTGGAACTCTTTATCTACTTTCTGTTACCTGGCGGCGCAGTGGGATCTGTTTGGTGAGCTTGTGTACAGCAGGTTGGCCTCCGAAATCAGGCTTCTTGATGGACGTCCGCATTCTGCAGACGACTACGATCACCACCATGCAGGCGATGAGGAAGACTCCAATGCAGTAGATGGCGATCTCGACGTAGTCCGGAGGATATTCGGGCTCTGCGATATTCATCTCGGCTGAAGCGGTTTCAGAGTCAGAGCGGGAACCAAGAGCAGACAGTTATGGAATCAGATCGAGTAGCAGAACCAGGAAGCTTGACGTGCGTTTTGCTCCGTCTTAATCTCAAAAACACACATCCTGCACTCTTTCCCACTGAGTAAAGAGTTCCTGCTTCCTACAGCATGGCTGTTTTTGGCCAGGATGCCTTGACCAAGCACTAGACACACTGACACATACTGTATACAAGCCTACATCATACGCCTGTATCCAACATAATGCAACATAACAAACATGTTCAATGCACAGAACACACTTAAGATGATGAATTGGCTCTGATAATTAACTTTCTCAGGAATACTGAGAAAGATATTAGTGTTTTCAGATTCAGATATTGGATTTTGCAAATTAAACAGCAATTATCAGAGCCTGAGGAAAGCATTATAGGAGTGTGACACACATGCATGTTGATACACACTGGTAAAGCATGCAATAAGAAAGTTAGTAAGAGATGAAGACAGATGGACGGAGAGAAAGAGAGGGAGTCACTCTGGCAGCTCCAATAATCATCAATGAATGTTTTTTCTTACAATAGTCAAGATATATAATCACAAGTGTCTCCCACTCTTCTCCAACCATTTGTTTCATATACAATGCAACAACGAGAGGAAGGACAAATGGAGAAGCTGTTGTAGAGTAGTGTATACCTGGAAGAACCGTCAACCAAGCAGAGTGATAGGAGATCCCAATAGAGTTACCCGCCAAGCACGTATATTCGCCAGCGTCCTCGAAAGTAACGTTGGGCAGGTAGAGGACCTCAATCTCTTTATCCGTGGTGTTTACACCTGCCGTCTGAGAGAGGGAGAAGAAGGAAGCAGGAGAGAGAAACCAAGAGGAAGCCAAGGAGAGGGGAAGCAATGAGGAAGGAGGGTGTGATCAAGAAAAAGAGGAGGAGAAAGGAGAGAAGGAATGAAACAAATCCAACCCAAAATACCAAGAGAACAGCAGAACTGGGAAACAAACAAAAAAATCATCTACTCATGATTGTTGTCGTAGATGAACCTTGAGTTAGAGAGAGATGTACTCAAAAGATGCACCACAAAAAAGGTGACCCTTTTGTCCAGAAAGTGGATGAAGAAGGGGTAGGGGTGGAAGAAGATGGTCCAACGATAAACAAGTGGCTCACCAGTCCTTCAGAAAACATGCAGCCAACAAGGAGAACCATGGAGAACAAGCTACCTGTTTCTAACCAAGAAAATAGGAAACAGAGAAACAGAAAAGCAAAGGATATGAAAGTTGGAAGTGAAGGAAGGAGGATGAACAACAGAGGAATAGAAATAGCAAATAAGGATAGAAAACAGAAAATTGAGAAGTAGGATAAAGAGAATCTTGTTTCCATGGCCTCTTGTAGGACAGTTAGGATCAGCCTGCCCAAAAATAACACAAAACACACTGAAATGTCCAAGGATAGGTCCCAGGATCACCACGCACCACGAGGAGACCAAAAAACAACCCAAAACACCAGAAGGGGAGGTCGACAAGGGACAAAGTACGCCACGGCTGTTCTTTTTACCTGGTAGGACAGTGAGCCAACCTGACTGGTTGACCCGCCCAATGTAATTGGAGACATGGCACGTGTATTCACCCGCATCTTCCAGCGATACGTTGTGGAGGGTGAGCACCTCCACGTCGGTGCTGTTTATGCCTGAGCTCTAGCGGGGACCACGACAGGCCAAAGTGGCAGTGGGATAGGGTGAAAAAACACAGAGCAGCCTGTTAAAACCTTTTGGTCGTTTTCTTTAATAATATGTGTGGGGAAAGAAGCAGGAAGTTCCCACCACCAGAACAAAAAATGGTTTTCTAGCTACCTATTTATATGATAATGTAGTTGGAGTACAATGAACTGAGAAAAAACAATCTATCCCTTGTTGGAATAGTAACCCTAGTTTCCTCAAAAAATACACTTAAATAGTTGATGACCAGGCCATACTTTTAGCAAAAAGTTGTAGCTTTAATGAAAAGGTTTTTCATCCAAAAAAAAAAAAAATCCAACAATTGGGGGCAATGGAGAAAAAAAAATTTGGAATACATTTGACCATCCCATTGCAATGTACTAGGCACCAAACCCAAGCTTTGGTTAGTGAACAGGACGTACCTTGAGGACACGAACGTAAGGGTCTCCGTTGGGAGCGTAGCGGCTGCCGTTCTTCATGATGTGATGTAGCCATTGGATGTGTGGCTGGGCGTCGCTGTAGACCTTACACACAAAGCGAGCCTCCTCTCCCACGTGCACCGTGACGTTGGCAGGCAGACCCGCCTGGAGAATGGGCCGGTGTGGAGAACGTTCTGACAGAAACGCGGGAATGGGGGCATTAATGATGATGCTCGTTTCTTCCATTGATTTTTTTATTTTTAACAATGCATAACCTTAGCCGCTTCAATAATATAAATTTATGTGCCAGTCTATTAGACCCTGCAGTTGTGTAACACACTCATTGCAAGAAGGTGTGAATAAATGTTCCATGGCTCAGAGCAGTTCCTGGCACCGGTCCTACACTGCTATCAGCATGCTGTTAAGATTCTTTTGCACAAAACAAAAAAGCCAGGACTTTATCTCTGACGATAAGGGCAAAACAAAAACCAGCACCCGAAGAGGAAACGAAAAAGAACTTTGAAGCTGCATTGTGTGTGTGTGTGTGTGTGTGTGTGTGTGTGTGTGTGTGTGTGTGTGTGTGTGTGTGTGTGTGTGTGTGT
>JAQQZR010000038.1:21980155-21992364 GCA_030068235.1 Notoglanidium macrostoma | reverse complement strand
TGTGTGTGTGTGTGTGTGTGTGTGTGTGTGTGTGTGTGTGTGTGTGTGTGTGTGTGTGTGTGTGTGTGTGTGCAGGACGGTCTTGTCGTGTGGCATCCACATGGCAGTTGGAGAACATCTCTAAGGTGGAGCTCAACTGCATTCACTCTCAATCGAGCCTCTTTGCCACATTGCTCATAAAGCACTTATTTTCTGCAGTCTGTAATTTTTTTCTTTACACTGGCTTGAATAACATCTACAACCTTTAGAAGGTTTTGGAAAGCTTCTATGCAGCTTCTCTTCCAGGCTTCCCTCCATTTTCCTGAACAGGGTAAACCTTCAGCCAGAGAGCGTTGATACGTCGGTGCGGCATTAGTGGAGGGTTAGTGATGGCGTATGTGTTTGGGGGATGATAATGGGAGTGAGCATTGTGAAGAACCAGTGGAGACAGAAGCAAAGCCAACAAAAGAGAGTAAAAAGAGAGGGAAAGAAGGAGAGAAAAGAGGGGGAAGGGGTGGGAGAAGGAAAAGGCTAAAGGGCTCTCAGCAGATGGGGAGTGAAAAGAAAGATGAGGTTAAACAGAGAATGAGGGGGGAAATTTGTGGGGGGCCCAGCGCACTTTTTTATCGCTCATCTGTTGGTGTTTCAGACTCTGTCTGCCCTTTTTCATTTGACAAGAAGCAAATCTGACCTGCACGACTGGCTGGAATGCAACCAACGCGCATTTTCATACTGGTCGTTATTATAGTCAGTAGTTGACTAGAAAGAAAAAGCATCGTTCTCAGATCCATCTGTCCTTGGTTCACACACACAGTCTGTCTTGCACACTAATTACATCTTTGACTGTAAATAAGTAGAGAAAGTCTTTAGTTTGTGCCAGTTCGCAGTGGAATTTGGTGCTCCACCCTAGGCACTGAAAATGGAAATGGTGAGTGTGCATTAGCTGTGCAGAAAAAGCCTGATGTGTGTGTGTGTGTCTACATAGCCATGAACACACGTCCACAGTTCTCAAAGCTGCTTCCCAATCTGTGGGGCCTCAGCACAACAGACTATGTGTAAAATCAGCTAAAAACACATTCATCTATACACCTTCCGACAAAAATGACTGCTCGAAAAACTCCAATTTAAAAAAATATTTTACCAAGTACCCATGTACCCACAGATCTAACCCACCATCTATCAGTTATGTCATTATTCATGCATGCACAGGCTGGCCCAGTGTGTCCAAGCGAGACCACTGAACTCTGCTTAACCCACTAAGTTGGCCCAGAGTGTCTGGGCAGGGTTGGAAAGCGGTCAGCGTCATTGAACCAGAGATTGTGAGGGACAGGGCGGAAGAAGTGAATGGCACATAAAGGATAAGTCTTGCTCACTGGGCTATAGATTATGAGGAATCTTACCTGGACATACATATAAAACCTAAACATTCAAAGAGCACCACTTAGAACCTACTCTGTATTTCACTATTACCTGTTTTATCATCTGTATTTCACTATAAAAAAAAATGGACTCATTAGAATTTCTGAGATTTTGAATGGTTTTCTTTTTACCCCATTTTTGCCCTTTCACCAATTCCTACCCACTAGCTAAATCACACAACAGCTACCAATTTACCATGATTGGTTGGTTTTGCTCTGGTGACAGGGGAAAAACTACGCCATCCCTCGCACCCTGATATCATGGCTAAATTTTGCTCACTTGGACTTGGCTGTAGCATTGTCAATAGTCGAACTCGCACCCACCTGAAGATAGCGCGAACACTTTTCTGTTGCTACATTCGGACGTCCCGGAGTACATTCCTACACACTCCTGCTTTAATAGCTCTTTCTCATATTTTAGTAAATAATGATGTACTCCTGTTTGAGAATAACTGATCTAGTGAAACAGTTAGTGGTAGTGAGCTAAAACTCTTGGACTTACATATAGAGTGGGTATATCCATACAGTAGGTGGGATTGCTTATAGGGGATGATGCAGTAAGCTTGTGCTCTGGCAGAAGGCCACTATAAACAGATATAATTAGACTGCTTTTGGTTACTTTTTGAGAAGCTCCAGTACTTTGGACTCAGTCTGGCTTTGATGTTTCAGCCAGTTCAGGCTCTTACATCAGAGCTACGACTCAAATTCCACCAAACACGCTCACTCTGTCTCTGCTTCTCTCTGTCTTTCTTCTTTTATTATTGATGCACAGAAAAAATCGCCAGGGACTTCAACTTTGTCAGGGCCTAACCAACTCCTACTGTACTTATAAATGGAGTTAAATTCAAACAAGCCCTTCAAATTTAAGTGAACACTGGGGAATTAACAGTAGGCTGCTTTCTGACCTCTGCCTCTTTCTGTCTCTTCCATAGACTCCCCCGGTCACTCACTAACAGAATAAAGCATGTAGTGATTTCTTTGCTGTCCCTTTTTCTCTCTGTAAGTTAGGAGGGCAAGCTGGAGATCTGTCAAAAAACAATTTTACTGTTGGCCAGTAAAACAGCGGCAATGCAATTTGAAAGGCTCCTTTTACGTTGCAGGGCCCTGAATAGTAACGGTTTATTTGTTTCAAATTTAGACTGCCAGTGTATGGTACTAGTATGGATATTGCTCTATAAAAACACTGGAGGTCTTGGAAAAACACAAGCTAGACCTCAAACATACTTGAAATTTTTCAGTGAGCTTGTTTAACCCTTTACTTTCAAAATGACCCATTTAAACCTTTTTACAAAAATGACAAAATGTATGTAATATTTTTTTTTGCAACATGTTAAACATGTTCGTTTGCAGATAAACATGTTTGCAGATACTATAAATATAAAGATGATTTTAGTCCCTGTCTAATCACACTGTCTCTTAAAGGATAAATCCAGGGTAATCAACTGGTATCCATCCATCCATTAATTATCTATAATGCTTATCTCTTAAAGGATCGCAGGGCAGCTAGAGCCAATCGCGGCTGACTTCAGTGAGAGGTGGGGTACACCCTGGGCAGGTCGCCAAGCTATAGCAGGGCTAACACAGAGACGAACACTCACATTCACACCTGTGGGCAATTTTGGCAAATTTGGGCAAGACATTACCCATGTCTTTGGACTATGGGAGGAAACCGGAGCACCCACAGGAAACCCACACAAGCACAGGGAGAGCTCCATACAGAAAGGCCCCATTCGTGCTGAATGCTAGAGCTCGCCACTGCTAAGGTAATGGATAAAGACAATGCTATAACAGCAGCGATGAAAGCAGCTACTGTTTGTAACTTCTTCTGGAATTTCATTTCCAGTTCAGTTTTGTTAGCAGACCACGTTCATAAAGGATAAATGCAGCGGAAGGCTGATGTCCACGACACCCATTCTCCTGCGGAAACCATGTACGGAACTGGCCCATTTTAATGCCAGGTGTGAACGGCATTAAAGTACAAGAACTGTTTTATCTTACGGCCAACAATTTGCCCTTTTCAACATCACACACTCTGACACACACACTAATTCACTGCTACACCTGCCAATGACTGAGTCTTCATTTCTCAACTTCCTTATTTAGCAGGTTGGTATCAGTGAAACAACATCCCCTCCTCTGAGATGCAGTCCACCCTGCACCTGCCTGACCCACACTGACACACACACACACACACACTCAAGCGATGTGCACCTGTGTAATAAACCTCGGAAAGAGGGACACACATGCACACAGTACATGTACTCACCAACTACATCCAGGGTGTAGGTGTGGTTGATCGAGCCGTGTTTGTTCTCCACCACGCAGGTGTAGTTGCCTTTATCAGAAGGAACCACACTCTCCATGATCAAAGTCCAGTGCTGGTGTCGAACCTGCGCAAGAAGCAAAAAATCAGTACTCAGTACTCACTATTGTCTAATCACTAACCAGTACTAGTACGCTTATTATACTAGTATACTATGCAGACTTGTTCAGGAAGTCAGTACTATTTTCATTTTCTCCCAGTATCCACTTACTACTTATTCAGTAAGTACTCACTTAGTATTCACTTCCCTTGTACACAGGGTGCTCAGCCAGTACCCGTTCCCTGAACTCTAGACTATCTCAGTGGTCTAGTGGCATGCACTCAGTATTTATTCAGTACTAATTCCATTCTCGCAGTACTGGAATCCTCATGTCAGCCATAA
Source organism: Notoglanidium macrostoma (assembly GCA_030068235.1). Classification (NCBI taxonomy): domain Eukaryota; kingdom Metazoa; phylum Chordata; class Actinopteri; order Siluriformes; family Auchenoglanididae; genus Notoglanidium; species Notoglanidium macrostoma. The sequence continues at coordinate 21,988,262 of JAQQZR010000038.1, read as the reverse complement.
AGCGTTTTGAACAGGGTTTTGAACCTATAGTACGTTTCATCTAGTATTCCACGAAAAAAAAAAGTTCCTAATGATATTAATGAAACTGGAAGGGAGGACTACAAGACTTCTCTCCAAGCCTGCCAGTGAGGAGAGCTTTCCAGCCAAGAGCATCATGGGAAAAGCAATAGCAGCGCGCTGACAGACAGCTCAGAGCGTGAACCCCCACCTTAGGAATGCGACTCTCGTGACTGTAGACCACGCTCTAAATCCAACCTGCATCCCGCTCGTTCCTTCCTGCTCTCGCTTTCGCTCCCATGATCTTTGCTAAACTATCCTTTCCTTTCAAGGACTGCGTATTGAGGGAAAGATATTAAAAAGACAACTTTCTCCCCACTTTCATGACAGGATTTGTGTGAAAACTTTTGTTTCTTAATATGCAGATAAAATCCCACCCCTTCTTCAGCACCCAATCAGAACCGAGCTTGTCACGTGGGAGGTATTTGTGTGGTTTAGCTAAAGGAATATCAAAGTCTTGTTAACAAGGAATAACACCTTCTTATTGGGAATAACCCATGTTATTTGGGTTTTCCATGACGTCAGGAATTTCAAAGACGAGTGAGTAAAGTCTAAGACATATTGCGGATAGCATGGTGCATTAACAATAATCAAGTCGGGATTTACCACGACGCATTCTGAAAATACCAATTCATATGTGGAATGCTTGTGTATTAATAAATCTATTCTCTGATATTGAGCTGTTTTAGTGTTGGTGTTTTGTTTGTAACGCTATAAAGAGATGGAAATTTCCAAGCAAATCTTAGTTCACCAAGCACAAATGGTCACTGGTTGAGGTACACTGGCCAACAAAACGTTCCAGTTGAATCTATTAAACATTAACCAAAGGGTCGAGTCGGGGCCAGACATCAGAAAAGTGCTTTTGACTGTTTGTTAATACCAGTGACCTCACCTTGGGTACATTCAGAGGAACTTTAATTAAATGGAAACAAACTACCTTACTAGCATTTCAACACTGATTTCTTATCAGCATTGATTTCACTTCGTCTCTTTCTCTACCAAAACTTTCGTAATTATGTTTGGGAAGTGAAGCGTGCTTGTGCTTTGGAATAGGGAACAAGATGAAACTATTCTTTACTCTGACCAGGATTGTCCTTAATGCTATTGCTGTTGTTGTCATTAGTAATAGTAGAATTGATAATACTGTAAGTATTAGTATTACCCTATAGCCACCCATGCGGTCTTCTGGCCGGAACGGTTTGCCGTTTTTGAGCCAGTGAAGCCCCGGGGTTGGGTTTCCCTCTGCTGCACATCGGAACTTCACTGTGTTGGCTGCTGGAACGGCGTGGAGCTTTTTCTCCATCTTTTCTGGCGAGGTCCAGCGTGGCGCCCCTAAAGCCAAAAAAAGGTGTTACAATGACTCGTTAGCATTGAGAAATCATCAAGAAAAGTATGCGTTTATAAGGACATCCATTGTAACATCAAATGTCTGTTTATTTTCAGTTCAGCATTACAAATTAGGTTTCCACTAGTATGCATTTTAGACATTATTTTAGATCGACAATATCCATGTTCAGAACACAATAACACAGCTACGGCTAATCTTTGTAGTTGTGTACATGCTAATATTATTTATTTCATAAAACGCAGTACGGATAGCAGCCTTATTGGCTTATCATACTTATCACGAGCTTATCCTGAATATTTCAGTACAAACTTAGTCCAATTTTTACACTGCGATAACTCCATTTGAAATGGGATTTTGTAAATGATCTCTAAGCATGTCAGCATCCTCAACAGCCCATGAAAGACACATAGCTTCATTTTGTCTCTTCCTACAAGCTCAGCAGAAGCACCGGAGAGCAGAGGCCAAAGCCAAAGGGGACAAGAAGGCAAATCCAAATTGTTATTCACACTCCTGGAGCAGCTTAACAACAAGGCCCTTTGTAGCTAGCATCACCGTGCAATTCACACCAAACGGCTTAAATAAAACCATATTTGCTTTCCTCCTAGAACACGATATTCAGGGAAAGAAGAGGAAAAAAAATACCCCGAGGAGGTGGAGGGTTTAAGAAAAGGACGCTTGCCAAGAAGAACGGGACCATCCAGTTCGATTTCCTTTACTTGGGCTGAACGTTTTCTTTTTCAACTTATTAGGAATGTAGCTTCTGTTCTGAGCATGGCAACAAAAAAATGAGCAACGGATCATGAGGTGGTTAGTTGGGACTAACAGGGAACGTTTTGCAAGGACATGTGGTTTTGATGAAATTCAGTGTCTACATTCCTTTCAGGGACCCCGTCAGCAGTTGAAACCAAACACTGGAACAAACTTCACATATCCCTGGCTTCTACTTTAAAATTCTGGAGTCACTTTAGTCACCTTTTGTTTCCCTCCTGTGCACTCATACTCTCTCAAGAACACAAGAATAGTTTTCCTCTCAAAATACAAAATATATGAATGAAATTCATAGCAGTGAGATGTTTCTCAACCCATTAAGCTTAAAACAGGAATAATTGCACTATTACAGAGCAGCAATTTTGCCTCGTATGGAATTGCTACATTTCTCCATATATGGATGAACTTGGGTAGATTTCTAGTGCATGTGAACCGGAAAGTTTCAGCATAACTTGATACCAAACATGTAAACAGAGGTCTTCCTTATAGCGTAAAGGCATGCCAATTGGTTTCCCGTCACTCTCACTCTCTCTGATGATAGAGCAATCTTCCTCCTCTCTACGTGCAATCACATTTTTACTTCCTTCCTCTGGGGCTCATCGACTCTGCAGGATTCACAGTTTCTCTCTATTTTTTCCTCTAACCCTTTGACCTTCCTGACCTGCCAGACCAACAGGACACCTGGTATCTTTCCGTCAGTATGTTCCTTTGGTTTGACTCTCATTGCTCAGTGGGCAAAGATGAACAGGTTCAACAGGATGACCCTTGGGCAAGACGGGTGGCACGGTTGCGTTCCCATGGCCCCTGCCCGGACATGCCACATTTCAAAGCAGCTGCCCTCCCAAACCCCAGAGAAAGCTTCTACATCCACCCACTAATCCAACAGTGTGGCATGTTCTTCATTTTTTTAATGCTACCAATGGCTGACAATTATCATCCTTATATCCAAGTGATACAAATACTACACTATTATGGTATTGTGAGCAATGATTACCAACATCTAGAAGACCTCACAGATCTCAGCAGTCTTAAAAAGAAGAGAAACCGGAAAAGTCTGCAAAAGGTTTCTTGCCCAGGGTTGTCGACTCCAATACATCCAAAGTGGCCATACACAAAACGAAGCATGTTGTTGAAAGAGGAAGAAGATATGCTAGTGTGGTGTTGCTGAGGCCCACTCTGTAAAGAAAGAGTTCTTTACTGGTTCGGCTAGGCACAGTTCCAAACCATTGAGCCCAAAACTGCCTCAAGCACACTGTTAAACACTGCCAAACTTCCCCCCGTCCTCGTGCAATGCCCCCCTATTACCACCCCCATCCTCCGCCAAAGGCCAGAACAGCACAGTGCACACAGACAAGTACTGGTCCTGATCCAAACCAGAGCTTGCTAGTTAAAAAGCTTATGGCTTCATTCCTTCTCTCTTTCACCCCAATCCCTCCCCCTCCTTTTTTTTTTAACAGACAATTTTGAATCGGTGAAAGACGTCAAATCTGCATGAAGTGCCAGAACAGATACTGCTCAGTTTTAAAGACAGACTGTTCTGAATAAAATGTTAGTTTCTATCCCAGCTTTAATCAATGTCCTCTCCTTGTTTTTTTAGCCTCGACCCAACATTTACACACTTCAGCATTCCGACCCCAAAATTCTAATAGATCTGATAGTTGGGTTTTTTTCACTTCTCCTGCTTTCTATCCCCTACACGATAAACGTCAAACCAGACCACACCGGTTCGTTACGTTCTATATGCACTGAGCATGATTCAAAACACGTCTCTCTTCAGGTAAATAACACAGACCAGACGGGTGGTTTCCATAATGGTCTGGTCTGAAGTCTGGCTGACGGGCCATAAAGTCTGGCTGACGGGCGCCTCTCGGCCAAGCTACCTGAGAGAGAAAGCGTACGGGAAAGAAGAAAAGAACACCGGAGCAATGCCAGGAATGTGTCTGCGTTGACGTTGCACAGAACTCTACTACAAGTCTAAAAAGCTTGGTGACAATCGCTTGACAAGCAAGTCCACTGAAATGCTCTTCTATCAACAGACCCACCACGCTTTGAGGTGAAAAAGTGATGCATTTGTGACAAAACCAACACAAACCAGCTCATGGAAAATAACCAGAGAGCTAATCTGCTCTGACTGAATACAGTACAGATGATAAAAGAAAGGCCTGAAAGAAGGGAAATGGAAAATATACTGTATAACAATTTCTATTATGCATAGACATGTTAGCAATTTTGTTTATCCACAGAGGTGTAACAGTTTTTCTGTAATATCGAAACGTGGAGATAAGACACTGTGCAGCCCTCCTAGAGCAGTTGAAGGTTAAAGGCCTTGCTTAAGGCATTTCTGGGATTTGAACCTTCCTCACAACCTTTCAGGCACAAGTAACCGCCGGGATCCCCCCGTCCCAACAATAATACCTTTTTCAAATGATAGTCTAAACACCAGTGCTGAGTGAATGCCCTACGCGGATTTTCAGATACTCACGCATCTGTTCGGTGTCTGCCCCGACATCATCCGACCGCTCAGCGTCGTCCTGATCGTCACCGGATGAGATGGTATCTGCAAGAGCACCGGCAAAACTGTAACCTTCCTGCTTTTACTCGGTCTTTACAGCTCTACATTCATGCAACACTACTACAGCTACTTAACAAATCAAGGAACAATTTGGGAATGTAAGCATTAGCATGACTGTTTCTACTAACCAACTACTGCAAAAGCTTCTTGACTTTCAAAAAGGTGAATGCTGTTTATATTACACACTTAATGTTTAGTCTAGAGAGGCAAGCCCAGAAATTGTTTCAACAGCATAGCTAAAGACAACAAACTGTAATGCTAGCATGCCCCATTTTAACACGAACCACGCCACCATTTTAGTGCTACAACACGCGTGCCCAGCAGCATCCAACACGACGGCGTCAAACTCCGAAAACAAGAATGTGATTAAAGCCAGCCTTTCAAACAAAGCACATTATATAAGTTTGTCCTCAAAATCTTGATACTTCAATGACACTAAATGGTGGTTTGGACCGGCCCAAAGATAAAACGCGCACGATCAGCTGAATGTACAAAAATCACGTCGCCATTTTTAAACAATATTGCCGAAATTAGGCTCGTAGGTGGGCTGTTTCGGTCATGGCGTCTCACCTGTGACATTAACAATGAAGCAAACCGCATCAGCGGCCTTAGTGCCAGTGGCCTGGCATGCGTACAGGCCCGAGTCAGTCGGTGCAGCATGGCGGATGTGCAGCTGCTCACGCTCAATGAGCGTACGGTTGTCCGGAATAAGCGACGTGCCGTCTTTGGTCCACACGATGGCAGCTGCTTCGGGCAGCGGGCAGTTCAGCTTCACAATGTCTCCTGGGTGCACCGAGCACACGGTGGCCTTTGAGCTCTCGGAATTGATGGGAGGCTCTGCAGAGCAAGGGTAGGGAAGGGACGAGCGAGAGAAAAGAAAGCGGTCAGACAGGGTGCAGAGGAAAAAGGAAAGTGCGAGAGGGTGAGAGAAGTGAGAAAACAAGCGGAAGCATGAGTTGAGGAAGAAAAAAAAGAGAGAGAACACCATAAGGACCCAGCAAAGGCTCTGAAATGACTTGTGTGAAAGACCGAAGCAAAAAGCAAACCCACCAAGGCACCAGTAAATGGGATCTGTTACCAAAGTACAGGCTGCGACTAACTAATTTTTGGTTAACCAAATACAGCTTACAGGAGTATCACAAAAATGTGCATCCAGCAGCAGAAAAAGAAATACGCTGGACTTATCTTTGCAAAAGTGTAAAAATTATAAAAGGAAAAATATATATAGGCCTACATTTTGCCAGAAGGTCCAAAAATGATATTTTCTGAATAGAGCATGCGCTTTAGGAGGTCCTTGTAGCGTTAGAGCTTCTAGACTTTACCTTAGACTTCATAACTCATAAGAATAAAATTTTGCAGTCTGTATAAAACCTTTTCTTGGCACGCAATCAAGAAAGAAAGAAAAGTTTATATCTATGACAGCAAATCGAAATCTTATTACTTAACTACATCCACAGAGGAGTTTTTTAAGCATGGAGTCACATATAAAGAGAAAGATAAACAGTGCACTTGCATGAATGATTTGTGCACATAAAAAAAAATCGGTCCCTACTTATTCCACTACAATTGCATATGTCCTTGGTTTGCTTTTTTTCCTGTCAGGTCCACTTGGGCCCCAAATTAAGTCCACAATACCGCTTATTCATTTTACCAATTATGTGCAATTTATGCTTGTAGACTCTATCGCAAAAAAAAATCCATGGAGCTACAATTCTCCTCCAGCATCTGCTTTTCATTTCAATGCTGCATAAGACAAACATGAAACGTAATAACAGCTTATAACGGTTCTGCTATCCAGAATAGCTGTTAATGAAGCATTAAACAATGCAGCATTCAAGCGACACAGAGCTGCTATTTTCCCCGTTCACGGACACAAGCAAAGCCGAAGGGAAATGAAATTGAACTTCAGCGGAAAAGGTAAGTAAGTTTTATACAGGATAATTGCCGGGAAGACAAAAACACGCTCTCGTGTTCCTATTCCGTGTTACACACCTTCACACACATGCAATTCTAGCTTGGCTGAGCTGAGTATTAAACTCCAGTGCTGCAGTCTCCCGAGTGTAACGTTTACAAGTATCGTTTGGAGAGACATAGGACATGCATCGGTTTGGTTGCACTACAGGAGAAAAAACATGGTGGAACTTGCCAGGTGGTTTTTAGCCGATGAGAGGAGGCAATAATTAAAGGTGCTATTAAAGCGGCACTCCCAGGCTTTCCTGCACACATCTCCGGCAGCACGTTCCTGCACTATTATGTGTACCGTAACTGCCTTCTCAGACAGGAGAAAGGCAGATCACTTCACACACAGGACTGAAGGGGGCCCAGGAGTGTGCGTGACCATCTAAACCTTCCAGGCATGTGGCCCTCACAGGTACAGTTGCTTTATTGTTACTTTTTTTTTTTTGCCCCTCCCTCCCTCCCCCTTTCCCTTGCTTTCCTTCATACCGGAAATAATTAAGCCCTTTTTTAACTCGCTGTTTAAACTGCACGGTCATGTGGCAGTTGATTGATGGGAACTGTATTCACCGCCTTATGTTTCCGGAGGCCTGTGTTTGGCAAGCGGTTAGTTAACTGTTATTCGCTGTGTGTTTCCTTCTATTGTGCGATCAAAGGCTAATCGGAAAAAGAGTGCAGTGCGCATACAAGTCGTCTATTCCAACCTGAGACTCATTATCCTGCTGCACAATGGTCTAGTAATAGTGAGCTACGCGTTGTGGAATAATCTTGAAGACGTTTAGCCATGAGGTCTCTCAGGTGAGAGGTGAAACCTTTTCCACAAGATCTGTCATGTCGACTTATTCGAATAACTGGATGGCTGAAAAACATCACGTTAGGGCAATGCGACATGACGATATATATCGTGTGACCATAAAAGAACGTCTGTCGTTTCATATTATGCTTTATCTCATATTTCGTTGTGTCAAAATACACGGCAATATTTTTCGTCATTTCGACGGTTTATTTGGGATGTTGCTCCAACCGTCGGGCTGCAAGGCGCTGCTAAGGCCACGTTAGCATGGACATGGTTATCAGCTACTGAATGGAAGTTGACTTTTTCCCCCCGGTTGAATTACAGGTGAACACGTTGCTTGTTAAGAAATTAATATTACATTAAGACCAGGATGCTTGTGTGAAATCAGGAGTTCACCTGGGTAACCCAGGAGTAACCATAACCCTAACCCTACGTTACTAGCATTATTGTTTTGAAGCAAAATGTTTTGTTTTGGGGGGCGGCACGGTAGTGTGGTGGTTAGCACTGACGCCTCACAGCAAGAAGGTCCTGGGTTCCCCGTGCATGCGTGGGTTTCCTCCGGGTGCTCCGGTTTCCTCCCACAGTCCAAAGACATGCAGATTAGGTCAAC
>JAQQZR010000038.1:21960851-21972805 GCA_030068235.1 Notoglanidium macrostoma | reverse complement strand
ACACACACACACACACACACACACACACACACACACACACACACACACACACACACACACACACACACACAACACAAAATGTCAACAGTTGCATGACTTTGATATTTTCAATCACTTCTCGTGCAATCTGGTTTGTGCCGAATTATGATTCATTCATGTTTTTCTTATTTGTTGCTGATTTGTTTTGTTGATCTTTTTTTTGTTTGTTTTTTGAATAACACATCACCCAAACCCGACACTTACTCCTGCGGCCCGGAGCACTGAGCTTCTTAATCCTCATGAACGAGTGAAACCAGCGACTTCTTTTCCTTCTCCAGCTTCACCACTCAAAAGTTCACTATTCCAAATTCCTCAAGTCGGCAAAATAGGAGCACAAAACAAACAAACAAATAAACAAACAAAGCCGCAGCCAAAGAAATCACAGATCCTTTGCAGAGAACAGCATTGCCAGATGGGAGCGTCGCAAAAAGATTCCGCTGGAGGCTTTTTTATTATTATTATTATTATAGTTACTATTGTTAATAGGCTGTTATTTATCCGTCCAAACAGTTTTGGAAAACAAACTAGCAGGGGGGGAAGCAGAATGATGCAGTTAGAGCCCCTTAGAGTCCTTCACGTCCTTGGACAAATTCAGATCCTCCTGGATTCTTCAGATAGTCCGAAATCTGCGCTCCTCCAAATCAAAAACTTTAAAACGTGTAAAAAGCGGCTGTCTGGACGTCCTACACACACGCGCACAGTAAACACGCATTACACACTTCACACACACACACACACACACACACACACAGCTCCGGCTAGAACTCCAAAGCTCTTCTCAGTCTCCGAGGACCTTGGTCGTCTTCTCATACGCTTTTGTCAGGCTTTTTTTTCCTCCTTCTTCTTACGTTCTCTCTCTCTCTCTCTCTCTCTCTCTCTCTCTCTCTCTGAAGAAATGTCACTCCCCCACCCGCTCCCTGAAACCTGACACGTTTCCTGACTGGAGCTCTTGGACTCAGTCCGCCAATGAAAAAGCTCAGAAAGTCCAGCACCCCTCAGCAGTGCGCTCCTACTAGTGATGTAGTGCTGGAGTGGAGTTTAGTGAAGTGAGTGGAGCACAGGCCAGACTGCAAACTCTGCCCGACCTCCTCCTCCTCCTCCTCCTCCTCCTGCACCTCGTCCCATCGCCATACCTCCTGAGATTGACTCTCACAAGAACACCGCCGCCTTGTGGTGACATCTAGCCTATTACGAGTCCAATTAGTGACGGCCTTCTGCTGATTTGCATACTGGGTTTGAGTTTCCCACAACAGCTACCATCTTTTCTTTTTCTTCTTCTTTTTTTTTTAAGTGTTTAAGAGTTGTTGTTTTTTCTTTTCTTTTCTTTCTTTTTTTATTTGCTCTGGTCTGGTTTTTTATTTTTATTTTTTGATAATTAAGTAGTTTTAACCTCCCACTTGAATGCTTTTGTGTTGTAAGGAACCTTCAAAAGTGTACAATCTGAAAGGAAAAGGCATGATAGTTATAATTCCTATTTGACACTGAATGATTTGGGTTTTTTTTATAATAAACTAACTCATAACTCATAATCAATGCTTGTGTTTTATTCATTTATTTTACCAATTAATATTATTACTGATGCAGTCGCCTCACAGAAAGAAGGTTCTGGATTCGACCCTCATGATCGACCGAGGCCCTGCTGTCTGTAGTTTGCATGTTCTCACCGTGCCTGCGTGGGTTTCCTCCACGTGCTCCGGTTTCCTCCAACAATCCGAAAGCATGCAGATTAGGTCACCTGGCTACTCTAAATTGCCCATAGGTGTGAATGTGAGTGTGAATGGTTGTTTGTCTCTGTGTCAGCCTTGCTATAGATTAGTGACCTGCATAGAGTGTACCCCACTTCTTACTCAAAGTCAGCTGGGATTGGCTCCAGGTTTCCTCGTGAGCCTTAATGGATCAGTGGTACGGACAATGGATGGATGAATTTCACATATGTATGAAAACAAATTTCGTGTCACATTGAAACAAGACATTTTTAAATGAAGGGTGCCCATGCTATTTTTTTTTTGTTTTTTATTTTTGGCCTTTTTCATTATCCTGAGATGCTGCATTAGAATAGGAGTTCGTGGACATCTAGCCCCACTAGTTCCTTGACAAAGATGAGTTTGACGACAAAGTCTGACTCCATGGAACAACAGAAGTCAAGAAAACAAACGCAAAAATATACTACACATTTAGATTTACAAACTTAATGGTAAAACATGTTGAAACCTAAATACTAAAGCTTGGGGTGGCAAAAATTAGTAATGCCCTATAATGTTTGCCCAAAATGTTGGGAACCCCTAGTAAACTTTGTTGATTTTTACTTTGCTTAATGATTTCCTATTAAACTCAGTGCCATTCGACTGCCCACTGTTAGTGGGAGATGGCACTCAAAAAGTGACAAGCCAGTATTGAAAATGTGAAAAACAGTAGCAAGAATTATAGTTTGTGTCAATCGTGTCAATGGTGCAGTGTTCCAGTCCTGGTTGCTCTTGTTATGAGAAATCTGATGATAAGAATCACACAGCCATCCATGGCCAGGAGCCAATAGAGCAAAATTGGCTGTGCACGTTAGCCATGTTAGATGTCGTGTTAGGGGAGAGTTAGCTAATGGGTATGAATTGGCAACAGCAAATTTACTTGAACAAATTGTGGTTCATTCGCTTTTCCAAATTCCACAAGATGGCAAAAAAACAGCAAAATAAATGCAACTGTCAAAAAAAAAATCACATCCACAAAATTCAACTGTAGATTAAAAAAAAAAAACAATTGATGATTTCCTACATTTTCCACAATGCAGTTAAACTGTCCACTGATAATGGCAGCTGTCAATCTAAATGTGGCAGGCACATACTGGATGCGACTTTGGGACAATGATCAAATGAGATATTACTGGACACTTATGTTAGCTAGGTAGATCAAATTAGCTACCTGTACTTACCAGTGTGCTTTCCAGCTTTAACCAAAGGGTTCATTGTACAGATAAAGTTAAAAGGTATCAGTTTTCCTCCTGTTGTTTTCATTTTCTATCAGATAAGTTTGTTTATTAGCCATCTTCAAAATCAGAATCAGTAAGTACTTCAGTATAAATAAATTTAAAGTGTTTCTGGGTAAAGGTTTCCTTTAAGGGTTTTAGATTGAATGATTTTATATAGAGTGCATGTTGCCTACTTCCCCTGTAAATAATGCTGCATTCGTGCTGCCTTGTAAATAGTAATTTGCAAGTTGTAATTGCCTCATTTCCTACTTTGGGACGTTCAACATGCGAATAAAAAAAAAACTATGGGCGCCGCTACAAAACCATATGTTTTGTTTGCTTTGAGAACACACATAAAGCATAATAAGCTAGTTTTACCACACTTTTAGAGTCACAGGCCTGAGTAGCTCTTGGTGCTGTTCTATTATAGTGACCTTCAGACATTCATGCAACATTTTGGAGCGTAAATGAAGTACAGCAACATCAGTGGACAATAGCAAAGAGAGTTAGTAACATTGCCAGCGGTCAATAGCAAGCAACATTACCTTCTCAAAACAGTGAGTGTAGTGGATTTAACCAAGTACTGCATCTGTATATTAACTAAAGCTAATATTGCTATAAACTCATGTAAATGGAGAGAAGTGGGATTTTACATTGTTCAGTGTGAGGGTTGAAATTGCAAGTTGAGGGGGCATTTTCATTGGTTTTTCCCAGTTGTAGGCGAGGAATTACAAGTCCCAACTTCATACTGAACGCAGCATAAATACAATTAAACTTACATTCTTTGAAAAAAAGGTGCTAAGTTGTATTTTGTACTAAATTTCCTGGTTGCTGTAGTGGTCCCCTTATCTTCTGTACCTTTCACACAGTATGCATCTTTTACCTGTACACCATATCCACCTTATTTTGAGTGTGCAGGCTACTTTTCTTATTTGATTGTTATTTCATTACCCTTATCTGACCGTGGAACTTTTTGTTAATGAACATACACAGTTTGGGACATATCCAAAGTACTTTAACCATGCCTTTCTACCAAAAAAAGATTATATACACAGAAATACACAGATACAACTGCTGCAGATGAACCAGTCGCCTGTGAGCATCTTCACCAATCTCTCTGAATGAATCTTGGAAAGGGTGTGAACTTGTGACACAAATGATCCAAGAAGCATTTGTTTTCTTATAAAATAAGTCACAATATGGAGCAGCATGATAGCAATGGAGTGTCTGTATTGCTCAGCCCTAGTTTTCATGAGCCTTTGCCTTTGAGTACTTAGACTTTAGAGGAAGTGGGCACCTTTATCAATAATCCCTAAACGTCGGAGAGACAGAGAGGCCTCCAACCGTGCTCTACTTTCACCCTTACTTTTTCCCTCTCCACGCTGTCTGTTCCATTGGTTAGAGCTTTTTCAAGGGCCGCTTTCCTGCTCAACTCCTCGTCCCTTCCCCCAAAAAACCAGAGGCATGTGGGTTCGAAAGGGGCGGGAGCACCAACTAATATGCTTTCACCTCTGCTGCTTTTTCTCCAGTTCTCCCCCTCTAAGAAAGACTGGCTGCTCGCCTCTTTTTCCCCTAAGAAAAGAAACGTCCTCTTTCACTCGGAACAGGCCAGCTAATAAGGCTGTTAAAGAAAGCGCGAGAGTGCAGTGTCAATGGAGCTGTCTATCTGTGTTTTCTCTGTCTTTCTTTCTCACCCGCTTTCACCTGTTTTTTTCCTTTTCCCCTCTATTTTCTCACCCTCGCTTGCTCAGTAAGGCCATCTGAGGTTCCCTAGAAAAGGTGACAGCTTGGGTTGGAATTGGAGAACAGGGGGATTGAATAGATGGGAGCTACAGGTTTAGGGGAGTGCAATAAGAAATAGATGGGCCTTTTTTAGGATTGTCCCCATCGCCTGTCCAAACCTGATTTACTCTGCTCTCATGCTAGTCTTCTCAGGCTTGGACACGGCGGAAGCCCTGTAGGGGGGCCATAAAGACATGCAGAGAAGAGAAAAGAGACAGGTCACATCTCTGTCAAAGGACTATTGTCGCCCTCGCATGTTCTTCTCTCCTTTTCTTTCGATTAAGGAGCCTAGGGTTTCTCTCTGAGCCTCAAGCATGAGTAACGTGTAAAATATTTTTATGAGATATATCTATAGTTCTGTAAAGCGCGAGGTTTATCCTACACAACTGAACAGTATTTTGTCACATCTTAAACATTTGTGGTTTTGGTTAGAGTGATCTTTATCTTCTTAAACTTGTGCTCTATTTACGTTTATGAAGTTAGTGCGTACTGTGTGCTTCATTTTGAAGTTACCAGTAATGATTGCGCTAAGACTACATGGGAAGTCCGACTTCCCTTAAAATTTCATAGTTTCCATATTAAAAGTAGAAATGTGTCCATATTGTTCATCACTTTTGGTGGAATTCAATATTATGGCAAATCAAATGATCATATATGATGTTCGTTTATTTAACTCAAACTGTTTTTTCGGTGTTCAGTCCAGCCTGCATTACAATGCATAAGCATATCTTTATATGTGTATAATCTTTATATAATCCCACTTCGATGTGCTCAGAGCTGCAGCTGTCAGCTAATAATAAATCCCTAACGATATTACACAACTAGCATAGCTTGTTATTTTCATCATTGTAATTTGCAAAAATTCTAAATAAATTGTAAGCTCAAATTTAGTTATTTGTTTTTTTGCTCTCCTTCAAGGAAATTGACCATCTAGTTAGCATCTTAGTTGCTTTTTGGCACAACATGACTGACACTACTTAAAGACTTAAAGCCTTAGTGAGATAATAAAAATCTTATCTCATACTCTTAATCTCATACGCTTACTTCTCAGTAAAGACCGAGAATTAAAACAAGAGGCTAGACCAACAGATAAAGCAGAACACACACAGATATACACTTCAATAACACACTCCTGTACGTCCCATATTTCTGCACTTCATTTATTGTAATGTGCTACACTTGTCATTCTGCATACCTGTAGCTGTTAGATGCTTTGCATAAGTATTCACCCCCTTCGAAATTTTCCACATTTTGCCTTATTACAACCTGGACAATACAATCACAAATTTTATTGTAAATAATTCTGCAAAATGTACTGATCCCCTCCTCCTACACTTCAGTATTAATGGGATATGTAGTGCAGATTCATGAGTTATAACCCAAATGAAGTCGATTTCAGTTACAGATTGTATGTGTACGATTACAATATGTGGGGTGAAGACTTGTGACAGGCCCTTTATACACCTCTATACAGTAAAATCCTACTTGCTTCGCTATTATCTCTTTAAATGTTCCTATGTACAGGGTCATGATATTGTTTTATAGTTCTAGAAGCACATGATTTCCACTGTGTATAATCATGGGAGGACAATAAAGTGATTTGATTTGACTTGGCTTCCTAACAGATTCTCTACAAACTGCACTGGAATGTTTACATTAGGACTGATTTATGAGCAAAATTCTTAATTCTTAGAAAAATGACTGAGCAGAAAGGAAGTTGACCTTATAAGATGTTGATTTTAATCAGACGTTTTGCGTTCTCCTCAACTGTCTTCTGCAACATGTGAAGGATGTCTGTGATTTCTAAAATAGTATAACGGTATACGTACTATAATAGTGTTGTGAGTGTATTGTAATAACACGGTATATATACACAGTATAACTAACTTTACTGAGAAACTTACCTGATGACCATGAATGAAGAAGGGTAAACACAGATTGTAAAGTTTATAATAATTTATTGGCAGCAGGGTTGCTAGGATACAGCTGACCTGAAGTTTAAGGGACTTGGCAAATTGGAGGTGTGGGAATTTGAACACAAGACTTTCTAATCAGAAACAGGATTAACCACTGAGCCACCATGACTACCTAGCATTGATTCCTCCACATCCAGCACTATATTAACTTGAAGTTGTTGGGGTTTTTTTCTTTTTACTCTGCAGCCATTAAATTACTGCAAAATTTTGGGGGTTTTTTTGTACAATGCAGCAAATGTGAACCAGAGGAAAAATTGCTAGCTAGCAAGCTTTTATAGAAACAATGTAATGAATAAAAAAGAATTTAAAATAAAAATAAAAATACACAATCACCATGACTCACTGATTCTGTCACTGTTTTTCATTTTCTAATTGCTCATTATTCTTTCTCATTTTTTTATTTTTTTATTTCAGGAAGTTCTTATGTAAACTTGAGTATGTTTTTGTGAATTGAATGAAAGGGTTGTAAACATGCATTATAATTAGGATTTGGCAATGAAACTAAAACATTGTAGCAGTGGTTTTTTGTTTGTGTTTAGTAATATACAGTCCAATATACAATCCTGGAAATATACAGTTTTGCACTTTATTTACACAACACAGTACAACTTGACATTTCAGTAAAGGATGCTGTAAATATCAATTACAGTAACTACCTGGCAACTCTGCTGCCAGTAAATTACTGTAAAGTTACAAGCTAAATATTTACAGTGCTGTATATTATATTGCTCAGGATCTCTATCATGCACAGTGTTAAATTCATCAGCTGGCCCTGAAAAACTAAGTGATTTCTTTTGTTTTCCAGCAGAAAAACCATTAACACCTCTGGGATTTAAAAAAAAATGAAATGCCATTAGTAAGACTGTTCTGCTATTAAGCTGATCGTTAGTTGTTTGCGAGAGCTAATCTGCTGGCGGGGTGTTATTTCATTCCCACTGAACTGACTGAGAGAGGCCCAAGAACAAAACACCATTTGTCTTCCCCTTGTCTGCTGACAGGAATTTTGATTTATTAGCGCCATTTGTTTAGTCAGTTATATTGTAAAAACAACACCTCCTGAAATGCCAATCAAGACAAGCCTGTTTTCTTTAGGGGTTAGTGACAAAAACAAGAATTTTGCCAATTCCTCTGCTCTCCAAAATATTTTTGAAACCATATTCAGGAAATCACAGAGCGCAGATAGATTATAGTGCTTGAGAAGGGTTTCCTTATTGGGTATTAAGGCACACACTGTATATGGGTGGCAGACCAAACTGAGGAAACTGTGGTGAAATGTATTACCCAATGGTGGATTGGCCCTTTTAGGACCAGTGGTATTTTCCAGTAGTGTTTTAGTGGTGACATTAGTGGTTGTGATGGCTCAAACTGGATCCAATCTTGTATTATATAGTATGTAGCTCTTTTTTACCCACTTTGGAAAAAAATCCAGTGGGGGAAATAGACTTTCTAAGATGTGGGTTTTGCGTGTTTATTTTAAAATGAGTTTATAAGGCACTTATTAATCCAGTTCCAATTTATAGGTGCAACATTTCAGTTTGGAAAAAAATTGACATTGCTACAGTCTTACAAATGCAAACTTATTAAGTTAAGGTTAAGGTTGCATTAAGCATTCATGCACTTTCTAACAACTTGGTTCATATGAAATCCAACCACAGTCTGAATTTTTAAAAGTAAATAATAATAATAATAATAAAAAAATCACATCTCTCAGGTTGGTATGACTCAAATCGTGAGACAAAAACAGAAGTACCATTAGGATTTTCTCATGACTTCATTCATATGAAAGGAAAAGAAACACCTTTCCTTGTTAAATATGGATTTATATGTGCGATCATATTGGATTCTACCACTTACCTACCTGAAGTTTTCCTACCCAATAAAACATTCTTTCCCCCAAAAGCACAAGGACAACATTGTGCTACTATGCAATATTTTATTTCCGTGTAGAAATATAAGAAAGTTTTGCTTAACTAAAATATGGACACCTTTCTTGCCTTGGCAAGAATGTAACTCTTTGGCATTAAGGCTGAAAATTGCTGCCAACTATGTCACACGTCCACCTTCTGTTGTGCTCCAGCATCACGGTACTAATGTTACAAAATGATTCTCATGAATGATTTTCTGATTTTCTGCTAAGTACTGTGCTTTCCTGTATGCCTGTTATTTACAGCACTGATATTTAAGAAATATAAAATATATATCTAAAAAAAAAAACCATGTACAAATGATTTTCTTCTATATTCTGAATCGTGTGGCCAGAAAAGGGTACAAAAGATCTTTTACTTTGTAAGCCATGGGTGAAATAACTGAGGTTTGGAATATTAAGCATATAATAGGAGAATTTGTCTGGAACCGGAGCTATATCGAGACATGATCAAGGTGGCATTGTAGGGCAGCACGGCTTATTATACTCTCCTATACTATAGTCTGCTTCCAACAACCACATACAACGTGCGGTGATCAGGTGTCCATATACTTTTGGCCATATACAGTAGTGCAAGTCATATTTCTGTACGTGTTTCTAAATCACTACAGAGATTTGACTATTGCTAGGTTAAAACCTGACTTTTGTAACAATCATCCCCAGCTAATAATATTCAGTACTTGAGATCCGTCTAACCTTCCGACTTCCTAAATCTCCCGAGGGATTCTTGTCTGGTAACGGGTTTTTGCCAGGTTATAATTAAAACATCAGAAGTGGATGAGTCACATCCTGTACCGAATGTGAAACAAATGTGAATTGGTATGTATGTGTGTGTTCTTGTGTGTGTTTAGAACACATGCCTCAGGCTCTAATATGAACCATAACGTGATTGTGGATGTACTATATGTTGGGAGGAATTATAGGGAGGCTTCAGTGCTATTTTCAGCCACACTCCATTGATCCAGGACTTCTTTTGCTATATAATATTTTATAATATATCATATATATATGTATTCTTTATCTTTATATGTTGCAAGCCTGTATTTAGAAATCCAGAAATACACATCAGAAGATGGAGGATTGCATTGATTACCTCTAAGCTTTTGATCTGTAATTGCTTTTTTGATTTATGCTTGCTCCATTGCTGCGCCCTACTTCATCTACAAACTAATGACATGCCCACAGATGTCATTACAATTCGCACTGGAAAAAATCAGCTATCTTTTGGTGCCAGCTGGGAACCAACTTTTCAGCTTCTGAACCAATTTATTTTTGGTCGAAATTCTCCGAATGGTTCAGAATTTGGTCCCCAAACCAGAATGGAACCCATTCCCTGTTGGTGGGAACGGAAATGGCGTATCAGTGGGTCACACTGCATTTAAGCTATGTGTACTGACATTGCAACACTTTTTTGAAGGGTAGCTAGACCGCAGCTTCATAGCACATCTATAAGAGTTTTTATAAGAGTTTTATGAAGTTTATGAAGTATATGGCTTTGTCTTTGAATGAAAGAGGGAAGAGAGAAGAAATTGTCATTGTTATATCTGTAATTTTTATCTTGGCGTGTTTTGTGGCATGTCCATGTATCTGTCATGGAATTGAAGTGGAGGTGGATGCAAGTGCAGATTTAGTTCATTATGTGAAAACAAACAAAGCATAAAGACCATGAAACAAAATGAAGAGAAGCGAAGCAAGGTAATAACATGAATATGACTGGAATAGGAGACAGAGACAACTGACAACGATGACAAAAGTCAACAGCTAGACAATGAGTGCTATACAAGACGTGGCTTACTTACTAGTGCTAATTAAACATAAACATGAATCAGGTGCAAACAGTAACATGACATGAGTGTCATGATCAGATGATGTACAGTAGCTGATAAGAGACGTAGTCCAACGGTCCTAGTCATCAATCTCGATCATTTGATTCACAGTGATAATTGGGAGTTGTTGAGGTTACACAAAAGCTCTAAGTTCATAAATTGAGACCTTCATACATTTTTCAGTGTTGATTCGTAAAAGATTTATGCAAAGGTTTGTCCTAGGTAGTAGATACCCATCAAATCAAGATTACTGATAGCTTGAAGAGACAAAATGGTAGCCCATGGAAAGGTCAATTATTTGAAGCTTTTTAATGATAATGCATGGAAATATTAAGAACTGTTAAAGCTACAATATTTGGTTATTAGGATATGTCAATGAGTCATGCTACTAACCCATACAAATAAATGCAATACCAAGTGCCTCTGTTAATTGCTCTCAAATGTGGTTATGAATAAATAAATATTAATTTTAACTGAAATAAAATGACATATTCAATATACAGCCTGGCTATAACACAAGTTTTATGTTTTATATATATGCTTCATGACCTAAATATATCTGCAATACATAAATAATAAAATGACATTAGGATAGCATATTCGCTCATACATGAAATGAGGCAATAATATACATATTGTAAAATATATTTATAATATTTTGTAAATATCTAATATGACCCAATATATTAGATGGAAATATTCTGCAATCAGAGTATGGATCATTAAAATCTGTAACTGTTTGGGAAACTGATGGGATTGGATGGGAGGCCATATGTTTTGCAAAAAAAAAAAAGAAAAGGTATTCATGACACAAAGTTTAACAGCATTTCAGCTCCCTGAGAGAACAACAAATATAAAAGATATGTTGGGAATTTCAAGCTGCTGTTTTGGTTCCATAGATCGACTTTGAGTGTAGTGTGAACATTGATATTATCTGGCATTAATAAGAACATTTATTCATTTAGCAAGTGCTTTGTGAAAAGTGCTAGTATTAGTACTTTATCCTGCTAGTGTTGAACTCTGAATGGTACAATAAAACAAACAAAAAGACAATAAACTAAAGGCCAGGTTTTTCTTGTTACCACAAAGGTCAACACACCTAAGTAGAAATATACATGCACATACCACGTGAAGTATTCAGCACACTAGTAATCGGCAACCTAGTACTATTTGAGGCGTGACCAAAGATGTGTGGTTCATGCCAATGAGTCATTGTGACTTAAATGAGCCATAAATGTCAGCGGAGAATGATTTGTTTTGTAATGCCAGGTCCTCCCCACACTGGTCCTTCCAGCATCATGAACACTCACACTCCCCAACCTCCCCTCCTCAAGTGCTCAGAATTCTCTCCATCCCAACTCTACAGGAATGAAGTGCATGTGTGTGTGTGTGTGTGTGTGTGTGTGTGTGTGTGTGTGTGTGTGTGTGTGTGTGTGTGTGTGTGTGTG
>JAQQZR010000038.1:21935286-21960751 GCA_030068235.1 Notoglanidium macrostoma | reverse complement strand
TGTGTGTGTGTGTGTGTGTGTGTGTGTGTGTGTGTGTGTGTGTGTGTGTGTGTGTGTGTGTGTGTGTGTGTGCTTATGTATGTAGGAAGTAATGCAGTCAAGCAACCATTGATCTTAAATGGTTGAGCCCAAGGCGTCAAAGTCCTCCGAGGCCTTAATTTCTACCTTAGACCTTAGAAAATAAAGATCAAGATATTAAGTTACATTTAAAATAGCAGTAGATTGACACTTTTCTTAATAATATGCTTATATGCTGCAGTTAGTATGAGTGGAATGTATGAGCCGATCAGTCTATTGTATGGAAGTGTTGTATTTTATCACTTAATTAGTTGGGCTTAATAAACAATTTTTAACTAGCAAGTTGCATTGTTTAGTCCAAGCTCAGTCTGATACACTGATCTAATAGAAATAATGAATTGCTAACTACATATATAACACATATATAATTAGGGAAAATGTACAATTCCTGATACTTCAAAACTATTCCCACTTGCTTCCATAGGCATACATTCCTCTTACCAGCAACATGCAGAGTCATCTGTTAACCCCAGAAATTCAAAGTAATGCACTCATTAGAAGGAATGAGGAAATATACTAAATTAAATCACCATATGATCGATACAATTAAATTTAGCAGAGTGACCTGTTCATGTATTTGAAATGGATGTCAGATTATAGAGCGATGACGATGTGAATCATTTCAAGTCAAGTTATTCCAGGTGTTTTTTTATTGTCATTCCTCTATATAGCATGTATACATTAGAACAGAATGTCTTATGAACAATTGTAAAGTGCAGGTGTGCAATGTTTTTGAGTTAAACTAGGTTAGGTGTCTGACTAGCCAAGGTGAGTGTTGGAAACAGAAGGGTGTTGAGTAATCCGAGGGAAGAAAGTGTTACAGAGTCTGGTGGTGTTGGTATGGATATTTCTTTACTTTATTCCAGACGGCAGGACGGTGAAGAGTCCATGGGATGGTGAGAGAGTCGCCCGCAGTGCTGGTGACACTGCGGATGCAGAGGTTGTTGTACAAGGTGTTAGTGGTGGGTAGAAAGACCCTGATGATCTTTTCAGCAGTTCCCGTTACACATGATGAGACAGCTTGTCAGGATGCTTTCTATCATCCCTCTATAGAAGGTAGTGAGGATGGGAGGGGGGAAGTTGGCTCTCTTCAGCTTCTGAAGGAAGTAGTGGTGCTGCTGAACCTTCCTGGCTGGGCAGGTGGTGTGGAGAGTGAACATGATGCCAAACATGAAATCAACCCCCCTTAGCTATGTGTCTGAAGTAAAGGGAATGATATGCAGTTGCTAAAATGATTGTAATAATGAATGAGTGCGAATGAGTCCTGCAAGTTTAAGGGATTGCAGATACACTTTTTTTAGACATTTTGTTTATATTCACTTTATTGGATCTACGCAATATCTGTACTGGCTATGGACTTGTTAATTTAAATGTCCTGAATATTTGAATTGGATGGAGGAATTTCTCTTTAAAGCTTCAATGTTTTTCAGTTGCAGAAAATCATATTTGATAATAGAGATCATTAAAAATATTTAATCAAGACCAACTAGCCAGCTATGTGTCATTTGCATACCGAAGTCTCGTTTGTCCCTAAATGTGAAGTTAAGTCCTATGTAGTTCCAGAAACTTTTGATTAAGTAAAAAAAAGGAAAAAGGGTCAGTAATGATTCCCATTTATCATGATGCACACACAGACTGTTGCATTTTCTTGTAATGGAATATTGATGTGCAATTCCTTTCCCAGCTTAGTGTGCTTGTGCTTCCAGGCCAATGATAAGACCCGTTTAATCTCATATGTTCACTTGTCCAGAAGACACAGTGTTTTGGGAAATTGGTAAACAGCGGTGGCTGAGTGATTCATGCAACTTAGGCAATATTTTTAGAAGAAGAAAACAAAAACAGACCAAGAATTTATGTGTGATTGAACGCCAGCAGGGTGATAGTCAGTCTATAAATAAGATGGCACATTTCTTTGAGATTTTCGAATGTGCTTGACAAGTATGAACTCTCAAAACTGTATTACTGCAAGTTCTGACTATAAACTGTATATAAATATGATCTATAGTTCTATTAGCATAGATATAGCATATAGTGATAACTTGTTTATGATACACATTAAATCATTCTTCTATCAGTAGTGGTGCCGCTAATAGCTGGAATAAGCAAGTGATGTGTTGATTGTGCTGTGTTGAATCAGTTAGACATTAGTGCTGACAGCATAAACCTGGGGATCTATTTTATCACAACAGGCAGGAAGCAGGGTTAAATATTTCCAGCTACTTTGTTACAAACACTTTATACTGTGCATTTCTGTTTCTGCTTCAGTGAAGACTGAATTTATTATTACCAAAAAGAAATGAACCAATCTGAATAAGTTCTAGTACTGAATGTCCTCTAAATTGAGTTGAATCCTTTTGCATGGAAGACTACAGAAGTGAAATCTTGTAATCTGGCATAACAAGGCATACGGAATAAGCATGCAGTTTGTTGCTCTTGTTGGGATTTTTTTGTATCCTCTTATTGTAACTGTTTTTTCCAAATAAGTATCACAGGGAGAATTCTCAGCATAAATTTCTAAAACACTTTTACCCAGATCTACTTCAACAGTCAGCAAATTATCACTAATGCACTCACAAACCTAAATGTCAGTATCACTCCTATGACTATCTAGAAGCACAAAACATTCCTCTCCAACTTGGGCTTCAACACCTCAAACACAATCCCCATTTAATCGACTTCACAGGCCTGCATGAGAACATCAGCACTCCAGAGACACAA
Source organism: Notoglanidium macrostoma (assembly GCA_030068235.1). Classification (NCBI taxonomy): domain Eukaryota; kingdom Metazoa; phylum Chordata; class Actinopteri; order Siluriformes; family Auchenoglanididae; genus Notoglanidium; species Notoglanidium macrostoma. The sequence goes on along the minus strand of JAQQZR010000038.1, from coordinate 21,957,955 downwards.
TTTCACTACTTTTATGTCTGAGGTGAATCAGGCATGGATGAGGAGACATACTGGAGAGAGAGAGAGAGAGAGAGAGAGAGAGAGAGAGAGAGAGAGATGAGGGCTGGAAAATGTCTATTACATAAGCAGAAGATCACATCACATCTGAGAAATGTTGTATGAGAGGAGTGGACAGTATTGTGGGGCCACCCAGTTTCACATCAATCAGGGAGTCTCTGACCCTGCTGGATGAAATATTTCAGCATGGAAGGCAGTTGTTTTGTGGTTATTCAGTTTAATCCTGGTGACACAAACACACAGGGCCAAATATTGATTATGTTGCATAAAAACACAATAAAAATGTACTTGATGTAATTACACTGATAATGTTCAGCAAGCCATAAAGTACTTCCACATGCATAGCCAAGAGGACACATGTCATGTTTACTCCAACTTGAGCATTATATTACAAGTAGAATTGTATGCTGTTTTGTTTACAGATAAATATATAAAGTCTCTTTTAGTTATAGCAGACTTTTTTTTTTTTTTTACAAAATTCTCAAAAATGGTCCTATAGTGAGGAAAAATTTAGATTCTGTTACTATCCATTTCTGAGCAGATGCCAGGATTAAAGCTTTAAATGTATTAGCTACTGATTTTTATTGAAGTGGTCCATTAAAGGTTATTAAAGGTCCACTATGTAGGATACAACCATCTAAATGCTCTTTCCTTACCCCTCTCTTTCCAAGCATGTATTAGAACGTACAGTGGCCGTCAGGTGCCTGTAGCGTACTTCCAAGTGCATACATTCGCACTCCCTTGCTTTTTTCATGCTGAATAATAATTATGATCCTCCCTTTTTCAAAATCTGGGTTCTCAAAGTTGTTAACCAGCACCAGCAAACACTGATTCCTTTTATTCCTTCTTCCTTGCCTTCCTCTCTTCTTCTTTTTGTCCTTCTGGTGCTTCATTCCGGATTTATGTAAAACTTGTAAAAACACGAAATGCAGAAGGTGCTCTTTTGAGTTTTGTCCATTCTGATTTACTGTAGCTGCGCAACATAGAGGACTGGTTGACCTGCTCCCTATATAGATATAAAGGGCTCGTTCTAACAAAACACAACAATTCGTAACAATTCACATTCAAGATACCCCTAAAACTTCACTGGCACAGTTTTCCAGTTTAGCGAGTCATCTCATCTTGTATTTCTTACCACCTGCCCACTGGAACCTATCCCTTCCACACTGCTCCATTTGACACAGTCAACCACAAGACTCTCTTGTACATCCTTATGAGTCTTGGAATTCATGGCTCAGTAAGGCAATGGCTTGCTTCATACCTAGGTTGGTCATATCGGGTAACGTGGAAGAGACCCACATCTACTCCACGTAGGCTCTCCACTGGTGTCCCACAGAGCTCGGTACTTGGTCCTCTTCTGTTTTCCCTCGATACTAGATGTCTTTGTGAGGTAATTCATCCCCACACCAGGATCTTGTGATCTCCCTGGACAACTCTGTGATCTCTCCATCAGTCACCTGAACGCAACCTTGGTGTAACCATGGACAGGAAACCATGGCTTTTTCCTCTCATATTGCTAATTTTTCTCACTCATGTTGATTTGTCCTCTTCAGCATCAGAAATATTGGTCCATTTCTGTTCACACAGGCCAAACAGTTACTTGTTTAGTCCCTTGTCATGATATGTCAAGACTAGACTACTGTAATGCACTCCTAGCAGGTCTGCCTCTGAGCACCATTCGACCCCTGCATCCGATCCAGAATGCAACTGCACGACTCATTTTCAAGTTCTCCCACACCACCCCATTGCTACACTCCCTCCACTTGCTTCCTGTAGCTGCCCGCATCAGATTCAAAACACTGATGCTTGCCTACAAAGCCAGAAATGGACCTGCACCCTCCTACCTCAAAGCACTTATCACATTCACACTGCACCGCGCTCCCTCCGATCCTCCAGCACTGCTCGACTGGTTCCACCATCTCTCAAAGCACAAGGAAGACACGCATGTAAACTCTTCTCTGCTTTGGCACCTCGGTGGTAGAACGAACTTCCCCTAAATTAGGGTGACCAGACATCCTCTTTTCCCCGGACATGACCTGGAAATTGCGTCCGGCCGGAATTTTAGAATTGTCCGGGATTTTGAGCTGCCTAAACATTCGTCACGTCATGGGCATCTCTCATTAACTAGTTACTATCCTACACTACATCTATCCTGACTCAGATTGTTAGTTCAACACACTGACTTGAGCAAAGGTATTGTTACTGCAGAAATGATTCATTTGAGTAAAAGCAAAAGTAGTGATCAAGAAAATTCCTCAAGTAAGACTAAATGAGGCGTCTGTTGAAAACCTACACTAGCAATTACTTCTGCAATTAAAAATTGACACAACTAATTTAAAAACTAACCAGCTATACTGAAGTAAACACCACCTCCATTAACAAGAGTACATAAAGAGAGGTAACTGAGCTGCTGGCTACATAACTCAATTAGCCAAATGCTTTTGGGCTTGAAGTAGCTCACTAGGTTTGTTAGCTAGCTAGCCAGCAAGCCCATGTAATTTCATACATGTTTCCAGCTACATAGTTAGCTATCTAGCAAAGTTGCCCCATACATCTTATCCTGAGCATTAAATATAGGCTGTAGCAGAAGTTTTAGATATATTTAACACAACACACAATCACTTCTGAGCATCAGAGTGACATCTTAAGTTTAATACTGAATTTCCATATTGTAAAACAGCAAAAGATCTGGCTAGCTAACTTAGCTCACTCAGCTAGCTAACGGTCTACCTGGACATGTTTTTGATACTCATTTGTCTCCAATGTTTCAGACAGTGCTGCTGAGCATTTGGTGCCTGAAGATTTTCATTGGGTCTTGAAATGTAATTATTAAAAAATTTTCAGTACATGTCTTTTAACTGACTTACAGTCTTCCAGGGTCTGTGATCAAAAACAAATGTAGTAAAGTTGAATATTTTAATATTTTAATATATATTTACGATTGTTATTTATTAATCAGAATCAGAAAACCTTTATTGATCCCTGGAGGGAAATTATTTATATCAAGGACAGAAGCTGTAAATCAATCTATTTAAAAGTGTATATAAAGTTTTGTTGAATGAGGTTTAATTATGTAAATGGGACACATTGACAAATACTGGTGAAAAGCCGTGACTGCTATTTTGTGTGAATTGTTATTTACCTCCTAATGGGAAAAAAAACACCTATTCTCAGGTTGGTTGGCTGGTTTCTTTCTGTAGGACTTAGAACAGTGTGGCTGAGAGTCATTAACAGCACTATTGACAGTTTTCAGTGTTCTCATTGGATTTGGGAGGATATGAGTCAATGGGAATCTGTTAAAATCAAATGTGCATAATTATAGGTACGGTTCTCCTACAAACATGCTTGCTGTCCTGTGCTTTGTCCTGAGTAACATATTGAAAACAAACAAGCTTTTCAATGACGTTCTTGTAAAAATGCCATGGTTGGCTACAGGGTGTTTCAGAGAACAAAAAAAACTTCATGTTTATCTCTGGGTTTGTAATGTGAGAATGTAGAATGAAAAAAAAAGAAACTGATGGCAAATACTACCATTGGGGTGAGAAAAAATATATAAAAAAATGCCAAAAATCTACATATATACCAGTTTAACATATTGATTCTCTTACAAACACAAACACACACAGAGAGTAAAGTAGAGAGACTCTACTTGTTTAGTGCTTAGGTGTCACTCGTAAAGGGACTGTTTACACGTCTGTATTTGCAATCACGTCCGAGTTAAATAAGACAGAGGCGCTGAAAACCGAGTGTGTGTTATTTCTCTGTGGCAGAAAGAAATGGGGTTAAATGTTTTGACCGTGACTGAGACTATAAAGCCTCAAAAGGGGGAGAAAGTGCAACCCGAGCCCAGTGACCTTGACCCGAGGTGGCCTAGACTGTTTCTGCACTTCATCTCCTCATTGCTCACACAGTCGGAACATCTCACAGAGGAGCCATGTGCATGAAGGTAATTTATTGGCAGTTATGAAAAATAGGATTTCATTACATACAATAGCCGTCTCTCAGGAAGGGAGGATAAATTATAGTAAAATTGTGTTATGTGCAAAAAAAGGACACTAAAACATGCACTAATTTCCTAATAACAATTCATAGCACATTTTATTAAAAGATCATATGCATGGACATTTTTTTTTTTTTGGTCTTTGGTTCTATTCACTAGTATTGAACCCAGAGGAAACCCATACTGGTATAGAAAGAACATGAGACACACCACGTAGACGGCAACCCAAGCTCACAATCAAACCTTCAAGCTGTGAAGCCGCAACACTACCCACTGCACCACCATGCTGTCTGTCTGGAGATGAGGGAAAAATGAGGGAATGCACAAAACATAAACTTTGGAATATTCCTCCAGCAATAGTGTTATACTCACTATTATTCAAGCACTGAAAGGAAACGTTTACTCATTGCAAGCCCGCATTTTGCTATTCAGTACCTCAGTTTAAGCACTGAAAGACATTGTGACAGACAATATTAGGATGAATCCTGATACTTCAGTAACAACTCACTTGATTTGACCCAGAGAGGCTACGTGCTCACAATGGATTTCTCCACATGTGCTTACTCCATATAATATCTGCTAACCTGGCCTCGTCACTGCTGCTCACAAAAGGCGCCTGTGTGAGTTGGCTGGCACGTTGCAACATGCACGCTCGCCGAGAGAAAAAAAAGAAGCTGCCACATTTACACAGACAGATTTAGCCCTGTAGCCTCGTGCTGTGCGTCACATTCAGCTTGCCTTATTACCTTCTTACACAATTGTGCAAAGTCTTTCTTTGGGTTCTTCTTTCTTTACAGGTCTTTCTTGCGCTGCTGTCACCAACTTCAGTGGTCAAATTCAATCGAACATGTTTCATGACTTCATGAGTCGTCGTCCCTGAAAACCCGATTCCATTTCAAGTTAGAAGAATGCAGCCAGCAGTTTCAATACATATTTCCCTCTAGATATCTGAGCAGATGATCTAAGGAAAAGAAGCCGAGTGTGTATTCATGCACAATCAAGCATAGCTTACTAAAGAGCACTGCGTGTTAAATCTGGGAACGGCTTCAAAACAAACCTGTCATTAAAGTAAAGTATAAACAGAGAGAATTGATGTGTTAAGTGGGTGTGTGGGTGTGTTTAGCAGAAAGGTGGATACACACAGCGCAGATAAATCCATGAGTTGAAACAATATTACCTGCCATACTTGTTGGGCTAGGAGCAGCTTTCAAATTCTTTGAAGAGTTTGTTGACTCAGTAGCTGTGAACTGATTAGGCTACACAAATGACTGCAAGAAACATGAACAGCATCTAAAAAGTGACGCCACTACAGGTCTAGTGCCCCTGCTGGATGAATACAGTATAATGTGTAGCCCCGCCCATCCCCATGTGTTTCAGTGGGAAAGTAGCCTATTGTCCATGTCACATTTCTGGTCTAAACTGTCTTTCCTTCTATGGTAACTGTTAGCTTTCCTTATGCTCATAGCTACACATTTTTTAAAACTGAAAAGATGACAGAATTTGGTGATGCTCTGGATGTTGGTATTACGGAGAACGGGACCAGACTATCAAATGTGTAGGTGTACCTGACATCGACTCTCGTCTCTACTGCGCAGAATCTGGATCCAAATTTGACAACATGGTGGAGGAATGTTTCATTTCTATATAAAAGAAGGGCACAGGGCCACACCATCCATGTTTTTACAGAGTGAAACCTAGGTTCAAAATGTCTGTCTCATCGATCCAGTCTGTAGCTATTTGGAACTTGTTTTATAAAGCTGAAACTGACGTTTTTGTGCCCCGGTGACAAGCAAATACAAAATCACAAGCCCAAGTTAAAGCTTTTAATGTAAGTAAAAGATGAAACCTACTTTAAAGTACTTCAAACTGCTCTTTTATGGTAAGGTATGTTCAGTGTAGCTATAGGGTTTATGTTTTGCTAGGTAGCGACATTTCCCTTTACACGAGGAAAGAAAAAAGGAGGCTTTTTAACACCGGCATTGTTATCTCTTGAACCCCTGACTCATGAAGCTAACTCATGAAATAAGGTAAGCAGGAATTTTAAGAAACTTCACACGCAAAAATATAACATTATTTTTCATATTGTTTTTGTATTTACATTTACAGCATTTAGCAGATGCCGTTATCCAGAGCGAGTTACCGAAGTGCTTTGTCATGCGAGATCACTGGGTCAGGGACTAACAGTACCTTCAGAGTAAATCCTTAGTAAAAGTTAGGTTTTTTTGTTTGTTTTTTTAAATAATAGATAAACAATGAGCTAATTCAATTTTAAGTGCTTGGTGAAGAGGTAGGTCGTTTGGACTTCGATTTCATATCTCTTCAGTATCTTGAAACAATCACATCAGTAGCCGTATAGATTGTTGTTTACAATATGTTAATGTCTGTGAGGAATTTTGCCTGTTTTCCCCGTGTCTGTGTAGGATTACTTCAGGTTTTCTCTCAAAAATATGCTGGTAAGTGGCGCTTGTTCATAGATATGAATGAGTGTGTGAATGAGTGTGTGTGTGATGCCCTACCATAAACTGGTGTCCCATCCAGGGTGTATTCCCACATCACACCCAGTGTTCCTGGGATAAGCTGCAGGTCAATCATGACCTTGAACAGAAGGTGAATCAATGATGAAGGTGAATAAATCAGTAAGCACTACACTACTGAGCAAAATCACACTCTATCTGATCACAGCAACTGAGATTGCACCAATCGATAGTGTGTGTATTTGAATAACATATTTAGGACCTCTACAAAAACAGAGAAGAAAGTGTTGCTTGATTTTAATGCTGTTGCTTGATCTGTGCATTTACATACAAACTATTAAGAAACAGAACTACTGTGAGCCAGTGTAATCCAATAGCCACATTTTTTATTGAAAATCATTACAAACAGACATTCTGGGGCCATGTGAAAAAAAGAATTCTCCTCTGGGACCGTGCCCTTAGACCCCTCCTAATAAAGGCAAAGCCCTGCATCTATAAATCTCTAGTAATGCCTCTGCTGGTTACATTTTGTCCTCTGGTTTGTCTAAACTCCATGTGCAATTCGCTCTATATAGTCCTTTAGCCAGAGTATCGTAAAGCATTCAAATGATAGTTTTCTGACTATATGAGTCTTATTAGAGTATACTGAAATGATGCTAATGATTACAATGGATTCGATTAGTGTTTAATGTTTAGGAAAGGAATCATTTGTTTGTTGTGCACTTTGACCTGTACAAAGGTCTTACACCATAGAGGAAAATGTACAGTAATATCATCACAGCCGTGCAAATTCTCTTAAATATTAAACGTCCCTCCAAAGAGAAGGTTCAGTAAGTTCAGAAGTATTCAACACAGTAACGCATTAGGTTTTTATACCAATTAAGTGCGTGAAAGGCGTCACACGTGATGAGGTAATGATAGTTAAACTCAATAATTAAGCCTGGCACATGCACACACACCCATAGATGCAGACACACACACATACTTGTACTACTATTTTTGTGAGGACACTCGTTGACATGATACATTCCTCGGCTTCTTACCATAACCTTAACCATCAGAACTAAATGCCTAAAAACAACCCTAGACCTAACCTAAAACTAAGTCTAACCTGAACACTAAAACCATGTCTTAACACTTAAACACCCCTTGGAGAACTGAGAACCAACCGAAATGTCCTCACTTCCCAAAAATGTCCTTAGTCTGTTGGTTAAATGTGTTTGTCAGTCCTCAATATGTAACAAATACACACACATACACAGGTTTGTCTTACTATCCTTGCAAGGGTCTTCCATTATATATACTCAGTAATATAGCTAATTAATATTATGTGTAAACATAACTTAACCTCACCAACCAAAATAAAACCTTTTGTTGCTTTTAGCTTTTTAAAAAAATTACGCTTTTTGTTCTTATAAGGGTCAGCCAGATGTCCCCACAACATCTAATCTGTCAGATATTCCTATCCTTGTGAAGACATCTAGTTCTCACCAAGATATAAAAACATACAAAAATCTGCCCATACACACACACACACACACACACACACACACACACACACACACATGGTTGTATGATGATGGTGGATCACTGGTGTGGCCAGTTGTGCGATGGCACACTAAATTACTTTAGCACATTGAAGCATGCTGTGTGAAATGGAAAAACTGTGTGTGTGTGTGTGTGAAAGAGAGAGAGAGATAGAGAGAGGGTGAGAGAGTGATGTGCTTAGTGTGAACCACTGTCATGAAAATGGCCTCTATTTTGAGACCATCACACTCATATGTGCTTGTTGAACATCCCATTCCTGAATTATTCCCCCTTTGCAGTTATAATAAGCTCCACTCTTCTATAACGGTTTTCCACTAGATTTTGGAGCGTGGCTGCTGTGATTTGCATTCATTCAGTCACATGAGTGTTAGTGAGGTCAGGCACTGATGTAGGGTTAGGAGGTTTGGGTGCAGTCGGTGTTCCACATCATATCTTCATGCAGCTGTTTCATGAAACATGTTTGGGTTTCGGTGAGGGGAAATTGTAATGCTACAGCATGCAAAGACATTAAAGACAATTGTGTGCTTCCAACTTTGTGCTAAAAGTTCGGGGAGGAACCACACATGGGTGTTATGTTCAGGTGTGCACAAACTTTTGGCTATGAACAAGATTTTGTTAAGACATTTTATACTTGAAGGTTTGAACCTTGGCAAAGGATTAATCAGATTTGCTCTAAAAAGTTTTTTATTAAAAGAGACAAAAATGAAAGGTGTGCAAGACAGGGAATAGTTGGAAGGCAAGTAGTGACCCATCTTAATCTCTTCTGTAAGCAGGAAACTGCTAAAGAGAACCACATCTCCTAAAACAAGGAAAGGCGTAAATTAAAGGAGGTGTGAAAGTTTGGCCTGCTCCTGCCTGACACCTCACACAGCAAACTGTGTTTGTTTAAGGCCCAGCAAGTCATGCTACAATTTGCGAATATGAGTTGTTTGTTTTCCATTAGGGAAAGGGTTTGAAACAATAAAAGGTGCTTGGGAGCTGCATTAGTTCTCACAAAGTGAGCCAAATCCAAACAGTGTGTATTTTGTGGGACTTGGTATCAGCTAACTGTTAAAGTACATTTATCATTTCTTTAGCAACTGTGTGATTATGTATTTAAGTTGCTAAGTGCATCTGTCAACACAGAGCACATCAGCAAATGTACTTCTTAAAAGAAGTTGTTTTGCACTTTGCATAAAGAGATCAGCTCTACTTTTTGTTCTTGTGTTATTGTCACACTGAGCACAAAATATAAGCTTGATAGAAATACATTTAGAAAATAGCAATTGCAGTCTTTGATGAAAAGCCAATAACCTCCAAACTGGAGGACGTGTGTGTGTATGTGTGTGTGCGTTTGTGTAAGTGTGTGTGTGTTGTTCCATCTGGGTGCCAGTTTGGTTGGTCAGTAGGTGGAGAGTCCCTGCAGTTCGTAGGTCTGTTAGGATTTCTGGGCCATGTGTGTGTCTGTGTGTGTTGAGGAGGGTATGGAGGGGGCAGCTCCTGGCGAGACCACCAAGCCGTGACCAAGCAGACTGTCACCCCTGTCTGCCTTCACAGAGCCCTGATCTCCCACAAAGACAATAAGAACACAGACAAGGAAGAAAAATATTAAAAAGCAACATTAAAAAAACCTCACATACAATCATTAGAAGCAATGACCTTAAGCTAGCAGTTTTTCTAATTTAGTGCAAAAAAAAATGGTTTGCACCGATGTCACTGTGTAACACATAATATCTTGAAAAAGCAATCAACGTGATAGTAAACCGACGAGCATATTTAAGAGGATATTCATTCCTGGGGAAGCTGTAATAAACCAAAGTGAATAGTGAATAGGAAAGCAGTTTTCTTAGAACAGGAAGTAGAATGTTCATGCTAATATGTAGAACTGCAATATTAATTACCACAATCCACTCTGGTTAAGAGGGATGAAAAATACTTGACTAATTGTACTTTGTTACTATATATCAGTATATATAGTATTAATTAAGAATATCACAAGTATAGTAGTATATATAGTGGATATATAAGTAGTATTTTGTCATATTTATATTTTATTTGCAATTTCTTAGCAAGTTAAAATATCATGAATATAGTCAAAAATGATCTAGCATTTCCTATTAGAAGATTACAAGACAGCAAATCGGAGATTATTAAACCTATTTCTAGACTGGAACCACCTTATTCCAAGATGTCTTGTCAAGTAGAATTATCTGTCCATGCAGCAAGATAATTTCACTAGTATTAAGTCATTTTCTCCTCAACTTCAGTTTTCAATTTTTTTATGTAATGTGTGTTTTATTGAAATTGAATCCTTGTACTCATACTTAAAAAAAAAAGCTTACTTTTGCCCTTAAATTGTTTTCATGTAGACCATCAAAGTACTCATTACAAATGCCAAAGGTCCCGTCTTCTCTCGTGTAACCAAAGCCTCTGCCAAAGCCACTGCATGCTCGACATCAGTACGTGTTCCCGCACATTTCTGTATAAAACGTTGAAAAACATCAAGTTTGTCAACTTCAAAAATCAAGAATCTTGCCAATTTGTCGTCTGTGCCGACCTTCTCAGGCTACAATGGCAATGTAGTTAGCGATCCATGTGTGTTTGAATATGGTTAAGCACCTGGACTGCAGTGTTGACTTTGAGGATTTTATCCTACCTCAATAAAATATTTCAATATGCTGGAGGAAACAAAGGAAACCATGAAGGCATGAATTCTATCTAATTAGAAAAAGCATGTTGATATAAGTTTCACAAACCTGCTAACATGAACTGGTCATATTTAACGAGGTCTATGTACCCGATAATATGTTTCAGTTTTAAAATGCATCACTTACGCAACATTTATGCCTGGCGTCCATACTATTTTGGTATTTTGGAATTTTTGGAATCACTTCTGGCCCCATTTTAGTTTGAAACATTTTAGTGTGGACGACCAGAAACGTAGAGTTTTGGAAACGCTACGTCTTATCAGTCACGACGTATCCTTCCCTGATACGTCACAATTCTATCATATGACCCTCTACTGGAAGAAAACAAATTGGTAGCATCAACTACCAAGCACTGCTGACCTTGTTGTCTTTGCTAGTGGCTGCTGTGCAGTTAAATTCTGTATTTTATAATGTTACAACTGCCAACTACAACATGCGCAGGAAAAAGCTATTATTCGAGCAAGCTGCAGATTAGACAATCTGCTTCCTGTTTATGCTCATATGATATGCATTTTCTGCTTTGAGACAATGTCTGTTGTTAAAAGCGCTATACAAATAAATTGAAATTGAATTTTCAGGCATGTTAGTATAGAGATTTGTTCTGATACAGAGTGGAAACGCTCATCTAGATGGAGATTGAAAAAACAAAAATTTGAAAACTTAATTGCATTAATGTGGACATTAGCCAAAGTTAGCCCGTTTCCTTCACTAATGCCAGGTTAGACTAGGATTGATTTCCAGTAGCTAATGCGATTGGTTAGGCAGCAAGTCAGATTCTACCTAATGGTAAATATTAGTTATTTGCAGAAGTATCACTGTTGAAATAATTAGCAAGCTATGTATTATTAATCACATATGACAAGCAAAATTTTACTCAATGCTGTTTTCGCAAACAATGGCGTAATTGTTTATAACAATTTCAGATAAGTAATAAAAAGTACTTTTTTTTTTTTTACATTTATTTAATTTCATCAATTAAAACATTTACATTTTAAATACTTATACCATATATTTTACTTTTACCCAAGAACATTTTAGGCTGGCCATTTTCTCAGTATTTTATTCCACCTCTGCTGGTTACATCACTCCTTTTACTAGATTTAAAGCAAACAACGACCTAAACAAAAAGAAGAAGTTTCACCTTCTGCCTTAAAGATGTGTTTCATCCAAAAATACTAGCATAGCTGTCAACGAACATCAACAAGAAGCAGTTTACTTAGATCATATTTCAACTATAATGCTGGATAGTTATGACCGGCTTTCTTTCATTCTAAAGACATTAGCATACTTTTAAGTGAAGCATTCCTTTAATCCCTATTAAAATCTCTTAGCTGCAGAAATGAGGGGGGAAATGAGATGGAGGATCTGGGTGAAGAGTGTTTGCGGGGAGGTTAGCTGGGTCGGATTAGACGTGGAGAACTGTGTGAGGATACAATAAGTCAAAGATCCGGGAGTCAGCGGATAAAGCACCTAACCGATGGCGCAAGTTTCCCAGCTTCAAAGGACACGTCTCTTAATCAGTACTGAGGAGGCGTGACCGAAAGATCCATTGATATACGCAAGTCTGTAAACAAGAGCAACACTTCCACTACCATCCAAAGCCAAGATGTTTAAGCCTATTTAAACCTGGACGTACTAACAAAAGTTGAAAACCTTCAGAAACTGGCCAACTGGACCACTGATGTCAGATTTGAAAATATAATTTGTGTCCCAATAAATGAGCTAAACTGTTAGATAATCAGTTGCAGGGAAACGGGCTGGATGTCAGTGCGAGGCAGACTGCTGGCCTGATAAGACTCTACAAGCTAAAAAGCTTTTTTTTTTTATTACCAGCAGCAAGGCTTCTCCGGCTGCTCAGAGATAAAACCCTATCCCGCAGAGCCAGTAACCATTCTTCAGCCATAATGTTTCGAAAATTTCTACACAGAGGATGAATTGTTCATATTTTGTCTTGCATAATCTAACACGTTGCAGTTTCAAACGTAGCTTCCCACACTAAAAATCTAGCCTGCTTAAACCAACTAGACATTTTCTTATAAGCCAGTCTTTTACATTCTGTTATGTTTGGACTCCATTTCACACTTCCACACATATCTGACCCGGATTAGTGACACCAGGGTCCCGGGCTAAACGTAGCATGAATAGGAGCTCCACCAGACTCAGAGACTCTGCCTGCTTAATCTGCTAATGTATTCTCAGGGTCAGGAGGTCCCTTTTTCCAATCAATGCTCGGGATTTACACAGCTTTCCCCTGGAATGTGCCCCGTCCACAGTTCTCTCTACGCTGCACCTCTGTTTGTCACCCCATCCAATTTTCCACAGGATTTCACCACCAAACGGAGAATAAAGCGGAAGCCTAGAGCAGCAGCGTATCCTATCCTATCCTACCCTATCCTACCCTATCCTATCAAAGTCATCATTTAGCACTTTCTAAGCATGGAAAAAGATATACAGCCCATGTATTACTTTACATATCACACTGTGTAAGGCTGTAACTACTTTGGAGCATTCCTATGTCAAATCGGTAAAATTAATATGAAAGTAATACAAATCTCACAGGCATAAGAAGTTTGCATTATTAACCGAAATCCTGTAATTGGGAATAATGATTTTTCCATCTGTCAAAATAGAGAAGGGAAAAAAGAAGAGGCTGTTATGAAAACCAGCAGACTGCAATAAACAGGGCTCCACTGAGTTCTGCGCATACAGGATAATTTAAAACAATACTGTTAAAGTCACATACTTCTGTTTTTATTGCATTTCTTGTAAATTGTGTTCATGCATAGGTGAACTGGGTTGACTCACAACCATACTACGGTTCCAGGGGATCCATGATTTCTAAAATACATGCAAATCTTGCATAAAATTTAGCCTTATAAAACATTAAAGAACTGAATCAACAACCTGACTGAAATCTCTAAATAAAAAAAAACAAAACTTTCATGATTGCATATTTATCTTCTGTACTGATGATTCTTGAATCATAAGCTAAGTAAATCTTTTTAAGTGAATGAGAAGGAATATGGAGAGGAGGACAGCTGAGCTCAGACGAGCTCACACACCGGGCCAGACATGAAAAGAATCTCAGCCAAAGATCAAACTCAGGAACTCAGACCTAGACGAAAATTACAATCACAATTAGTTATAGAGCGAGAAAGTGAGCCTTTATTTATTTTTTTTACTGAATCACACCAAATATGTATATATAAAATTGCTAGTTTGTTCAAACATACATACCCAATAATTTTTAAAGGTCCTCTATGTAGGATTTAGGGGGATCTATTAGCAGAACTGGAATATAATATTCATAAGTATGTTTTCATTAGTGCATAATTATCTGTAACTATGAATCATTGTAAGCACAGAATGAGCCTTCTATATCTCCATAGGGCGCAGGTCCACCTCTAGGGAGCCGCCATGTTGCACTGCGACAGTAACCCAGAAGGAACAAACCTCTAGAGAACGCCTTCTGTGTGTCATAGTTTTACATGTGGCAGTGTGAATCCGGAAGGAAGCACCGGAAGAACAACAAAGAAGAAGAAATAAGAGGAATCAGTGTTTGCTGTTGCTGCCTAACAAGTTTGAGAACCAACATTTTGAAAAATGAAGGATCATACTTATCATTTAGCAAGGAAAAAGCAAGGGAGTGCGTACTTGGAAGTATGCTACAGGCACCTGTTGGCCACCGTACGTTCTTATACATGTTTAATTTGTAAGTTGGAGGTTGAACGTTCATTTCAGCCTTCTGTAAAATAGGTAAGCGGGATTGTTTTTCTATGCATAGAGTAATATGTTATATCCATGTGGGCTGTGGTTATGATTAAAACATGGCTGGAGAAACTGTACTCATTAGAAATATTAGATATATGGTGGTTTTTGGTTTACTCATTTTAATAGCTGTACTTTATTAAGGATAAAGAATGTAGAATGTAATAATAACAGAGCATTTTAACACCTTTGTAAATTAGCTATGACAGGAAACTATAATATATAACTATAATACTTGTTTTGTGAATTACTTCAAGTCAGCGTCATTAATATTGCTGTTTGTGAAAACCACAATCTCTCCCAACAGTTCAGGAATTGCATCAGACTGAAACGAGAAGAAATCAGTTTTAAGTAAAGTTCCCTTTTCGTCAACCATTAACATGTACTTAGCAATTGTTAGTTCCAGACTTTTAGAATTTGCCATTACGCCTTAAGCTCATTACCCATCAAGCTAGAAAATGGAGTCAGGGTTCAGTTAAAGATTAATGGTATTGTGTTGTGATATTTAGCATTAGCATTAACATTTTCACCATCATGAAAGCAAATGTCAGTGCAAGACATGACCTATTTTAGCAAATTCCATCATAGCGTTTAATTAACTATGATTTTAATATTGACTCCTTTTGTGTTTTCCATCATCCTGTCCATGAGAATACTAATGCATTCCTGTTCTCATTACAACACTGCTGCAAGAGCTGCCAGTCAAGTACATCACAGTACATGCGCTGTGGGAGAGACACAATAGAGGAGCCATGGGGAGGCTGACACAAACAGCACATCAACTCCCCTTCTCCCATAGCTTATTATTATCATCATCATCCCTCTCACTGAAGCTGCAGGATCTAGGAGAGTAATAAACATATAAAACTTCCTCCCCACCATTGCAGCCTTGTCCAAGTCTCATCCTTCCACCTCAGTAATTCCCACGCTACTTCTGCCTGTTGTTCAAGTCGAGTGACAGGCCTTTCATAAAACACCACAGCACCCCTGAGATCATCATGACAATGACGTGATGAGTTGACAGTGGTCCAGGGATTATTGCTTTTCTTTAGCATCAAACAGCATGTCTGGTTTCCTACAGTGTGTAGGAATTTAGTTTTTTTTTAAATGAAACAAACAAACAAAAAAAAAGATCATTGACTAAACGGTGTTTAATATGACGATCCTAGGCAGCTCTGAGTCACCCTGACAATAATATAATGGTATTTCATGGTAAGCACAAATTATAGGAATTGTTGGGAAATTTATAGGCATATGTCATGAGCCAGTTCAGATATGTCATCTTCTCCTTGAGACATGAAAAAATTTCAACTAGTTTTGAGCTGGCAACCAGTCAGAGGAGAGAACGAGAGGGAGTGTAAACAAACCAAACTGGAGTGAGAGCGAGAGAGCCCAATATCTATACTATAAAAAGTAAGAGGAAATAGATTCAGGAACGATAGAGATTTTCTTTCTGAACACAGAGTTTTCTCTAATCTGTTGGAAACCTAACCAACATCCCAGAGTTGAAGCTGTTCTGTACAGAGCAATGGGCAAAAATTCCTCCAAGCTGATGTGCAGGACTAATCAACAGTTACCAGAAATGTTCAGTTGCAGTTATTGCTGCACAAGTGGGTCTGAAAGCAAAGGTACTCACATACTTTTGCCACTCACAGATATGCAATATTGGATCAATTATATGACCAAGTATAATATTTTTTATAATATTGTTTGTTTAATTGGGTTCTCATTACCTACTTTTAGGATTTGTGTGAAAATCTGAAGATGTTTTAGGTCATTTTTATGCAGAAATATAGAAAATTCTAAAGGATTCACAAACTTTCAAGCACCACTGTATGACACCCACATAGCTTAAATTATTAGTGAAAATTAAACATTTTTAGAGTGTGATATGTTAAAGGAAATTTCCTGGAAATCTTGACAGGTTATCTAGGTTTGCTAGATGGCTAAAAAATGACATATACATTGTCTCAAAGATAAAACCCATATTCCAATACATGGTCTTGAAGGCACAATCACTCAGACCTGCTCTCATTTCCATATGTAGACTCTATTGCGCAACCAAATTTCCATATATACACTCAAAAAAAAAGAGAGTTGGGGGGTGTATTGAGTAAAAAGCCATTGACTCTGTGAATGAGATTTCGCAGTGTTAATAGTTATCCTTATCCCTACATGACATTTCTCACCAGTGTGGCCAACACAAACGACAGCACTGGGCACTCTGCCTGTTTTTCAGTTCATTCTCATGTGTGCCAGGACCAGACAACAAAACTAGATGGTCAACTGCCTTGTCTGGCCCAGTGCGCTAGTGAATAGGAAGAATGCACCATGCTAAATGTGCTTTCTGATGAGATGGGACAGTTGAATGGAACCAAACCAGGGCCACAAGGCCTTTGGCACGAGGAGGATGATGCTGTCCACTGTTGTGAAAAGCCTTTGGCTGTGGGAGGGTAGAAACAAGAGCTCTGCTGGCTACATACTCACGGGCATGGGCGTTTTATGAAGTAAAAGTGGATTTAAGAACTGGCTTTAAACGATGAAGCCTTGAAGCTTTCCATGACCTCAAAAATTAGCCACATCAACTCTTTCTCTAATTTCAATGTTTCCATTTCAATGTTGTCTATCCTTCAATTGTTCATTTTAGCATAAGGCTACTATACCAACTGCATTCATCCTCCTCCACTTTCAAAAGCCAAGGACACTGTTTTGGAAAAAATGCGCAACTAAATGAGTACATCATACCGTCTAGTCTGTTGAATCTATGAGGCGAGTCTTCTCTGCTTAATAAAATAAGGATCCAAGGTCTGCACGGTCTGCAAGCCTTTTCTCCACCATTAATTTGGGGGTGTATCTTAAAAAATCAAAAGGCTCAGCGAGACAGCGAGACACTGTGAGGCGCTGGAAAGATGTAGAAGTGATGGATGAAGGACGTCTGGGCTCTCTCCAAGGGGATCACGCCATCACTGCACACCTCCATTAAGTGATAGAAGAGAAGGCTTAAGAGAGGCTGACAGGAGATGAGCTAATCTCTTCTAACTAACAGCTGGTCCTGGCTCAAACAATTTTGGACACAAGGCATGGGGTGGCTTCTGTGCCTCATTATTCTGCATCTGAATTTGGTTTGTAAAAAAAAATGGTAGAAGGAGATTACATATTTCATGTGTGTCACAAAATGCCTTGGTATAAACCTTAATATGCATTAGTGCTGTCTATTACAGCCAAGGTTATTATCAGTCTTAATGTTGGAGTAAACCAATACTGAGACATTTAACAATGATTTTTAATATTGACAAAAGTATTTAAAGTAAGAAATGGATTAACTTGTGACAATCTAACACATTATTAGAAAAAGGGTTAAATCTAGAACTCTCTGAAGGTAGAACCTTAGAACACAGTGTTGCAGGGGAAAAAAAGTTCTTAGCCAGCTAACTAGAGTTTCTACTTGGAACCCTGTCTGATAGGAAAACACACAGAACAGAACCTTTAAGAGTTCCCTGTTGGGTACAAATCTAAGAACTGGTTCTAGTTAGCCATTTGTTCTATAAATGTATCTAAGCAGGTACCAAGTGTAAGCATTTGGCAGACATTTTTATCTTGAATTTTTATTTATTTATTTGGATGTAAATACCCTCTGAGCTGAGTCTTTAATTTTTTCTTTAAGGTCTTTAATTCCAACGTATGAATATAAATATAATATTTTGGTGACGGGCCTCTGTATATCCAAAGAATCCTACTTCTAAGAGTGTACTTAAATCAGCCGTCACTTAAATAGGCCAATGCTTTTCAGACCAGTCTTTTGTTTAAGAGCTCCCTTAATTATTATTGTTAGTGCATTTGATTTATATAGATCAAATTTCTCACTGTGTTTTTGACCAGTAGTTATGAGCATTAGTCTTTAGAAGCAGTGGGAATACCATTCATGCTCTTTTGTGCATTGTAAAATCATCTATTGTCACCTACTAACATTTTATATGAAATAAAGCAGGCATGCTGGAGCTACCGGAGGAAGGGTAACTTTTAGATTTATGACCCTCTCTGAAGCTTAAGCCATATAGATCTTAGTATGTATGTAAGTATGCACAGCTTGTAGGCTTGGTTTACAATGGGTAACAGTACACATGTGTTTCTGATTGAACAGTGTCCATGCATTTTGGCTGTCCCTGAAATGCGGTTTCTTCTATTTGAGCCCATTTTCCCCAATGACATGTTTACCAGACAGTAAATCTATGAGTCCGCAGGCCTCCATCTTATTCCAAGCAATGAAATCCTGAGGGAAATTTTCACTGTATATACACAATTGTTATATAAAGGAACCAGAATCAAAACACTGCATTACGCTCAGTTATGTATATCAAAGTTTTAGTTCATTTGTTCATACGTTTTAAGCTTTGGCAGCAGTGGAGCACACAAGTGTTACATTTGCTCTGCGATCAGAACTCCACGTTTCTAATTGCACACCCCAAAAACGTCCCCCTCAGCATCATGTGCTGTTTCTTTTAGGGGTCGTAAATGAATCCTAATCGCCTTTTAATCGCCTCAAGTTCTGGATACAAATGGAAAAAGAGAAGGGAAAATGGGAGAGAGAGAGAGAGGCGTCAGGGACTTTTTTTCTCCCTCCTTCACTCAGAATTCCTGGGTAATGGCTGGGCTGTAACCATACAGCACCACTCGCCGCCAAGTGAAACAACAGTCTCTGCCAGTTTCTCTCTGTTTATTTCTCTCCATTTTTCATCCTTTGCTTTCCCCCTCCTTTAATGACACACATGCACAGAAAAGTCATATACAGAATCTGCATTTAATTTGCATGGCAGGCCACCATGTCTTTTTTTCTCCCCCACTCCCCTCTCCCTCTTCACTTTGTTCAACTCTTGCTGTTTTTTCGTGCATTCAGCAAATATTTAGGCCAAGGCAAGGATTTGTGGCTGAGGTTTCTATTACTCAGAGTGGAGAATATTTTCTGAGAAAGCTCGCCTGCCAGCAACAGATTTTTGCTAAGGCTAACACTGACCTCTTCAAATTAGCTTTAAATGGGCAAACAAGGAGGTTTGCTGGGAAAGTGAGACAATTATTTTGGTGCTTTTGGCATCTCTGTCTACTTCTAGGGTCATGAAAACCTTGCTAGAAACCCTTACTGGATTTCATATGAAATGATAACCAGTATCTAGATTTAGCTGAACATTTTAGCATTATTATCCAATGAAATAGATTTTGTGAGGAAAAAAAAGGCCTGAACTGAAGTGCATCTTCAAGGCATATCAGATCATTATTTACAACGAAGGTACAATGAAGAAAGGTACAGTACAAACAGTACAAAGTAGAGTGTTTGTTGGGTTTGGCAGGCTGGCCACTAGGCTTTGCTTTAGAAAACACAGCAAGTGAGCTGCTGGAAGACTTTATAAATCCTCTCACTCACGCACTTAGAAGTGAGAGTCATCCCCACATAATCTGGTCCTTGAAGATCTGACGTGCTGCTGTCCAAGAGCCGCAGTCAGTGGGGAAGTGGAATGCAGGCCCCGAAGCGGAAAGGGGTTTGGGATCAATCCACTGTAATTTTGAGGTCTGTACCCACGGCACATCATAAAATGGAAAGGAGACGATCCAACTGAGAGAGCTCCATATTTGGTTGAGATTACGGATACCATGGTTTATAACCCACAAAGCTATGGTGAATGTGAATATGATGTGTGCGTAATTTCTCAGAGGCTTTGAAATCTCTCTGCTGATCTGGGTTTCGGAGGGAGAGAAAAGCTTCTGCTGGTCTTTTAATATACTTTATGCAGCATAAGCTTTGAAAACTCAAGTCAGTACATTTCACTGATGAGTGATCTTTCAAACAAATGTAACTGTTGGTATACAGCGACACTATAAAAGAACAAGGAAAATTCCACTATTGCACTTGTACAATACAACATTCCTTATCCAAGCCAACAGACTAATGAGATGAGTAGTGGAGGGTTAAGGCTCTTGCTGAAATGCTGGGAATTGAACTTTCCAATCAGTAGCAGAAAAAAAGCCTTAATGCAGAGCACCACTGGCCAGATTATAATGCATTTACTTCAGCATTAGAAAACATTGAGGCCAGATTCTTGGGTTTAAACATGATGTGCAACATGTTGAGCTATAGGAAAGGCCATGAAGAATGTTACGAAGACTGGTGGATTGGTGCAACAGCAAAGCATTGGCCCTGTCGTCTGGATATTACAAGTTCAAATCATGACAGTCAACAGTGGCTGGGAGCCAAGAGAGCAAAACTGATCAAGCTTCCTGTGTGCTCTCCCCTATCAATCATAGCAACGCTAGCCAATCTGTGAGTTGATGTATGAAGAAGAGGGTAGATAGCGCTTTCTGAGTCTGTTGCGCTGCTCTGTGATGCAGCATTTTGAAAAGGTTGGCTTCATCTGTCTTGGAGATTGTTATATTGTATGGTAGATGCTAGGGGAGAGCTGGCTGGTTTATGGCTGGGATTAATCAGGCAAGTTTAAATATCTTGTCAATGGTATTTCATTCATTCCTCTCTGTGGTAGAGCCCTCTCACAGCTCTACCGTAATAGAAAAAAACTTGTCAGCCTAGCTCACAATATGCCACCTGAGCACATATGCTTTACAAGCCTAAAACAAGTCTCAATGTATTTTATAAGACTGTAGAAGAAATTTTCAGAAACGTTCTAGTGTACAGTATATTAAAATTGCAGGGGAAACCAAAAGATGTATTTTGTTACACTCAGTCTCACTGGATCTTTAGTAATATTACACCAGTCTTTAATTTCCCGGACATCTGAAGTTTTTTGACAGCTTTTTTGATGTCTAGAAATAAAAGCTGTTGAAACACTGAGATCGTGATGGAAACGGAGGAGCCATACTTCCCAGCCTGCTTCACTGGTTTCCCAGAGACTTGCACTGGTGTGGTTTAACGGAGCATGACTCCTTTCTGCTCACTAATGACTTCCAATTAAAAGTGGAGTTCTCCCCACTGCCTGTTCACTTAAAGTAAAGGCACTTGAGCTCTCACAAAAGCGTTAATAACAACTTAGCCTCAAACACAATTAAGTCGAGAGGTCACTCATGCTATAGCATTCTAGATGTAGAAAGTATATGCATTATTAGATGAACTGTTGTACAATTGTGTTTGAGGCAATTAAAGAGGATTGCCAGCAGGTTTCAGCTAAATTTCCAACTGAACTACAGCTCAAAACCACACGAAAGACTTGAAAGTAACCCAGCAAATTTGGGCATTGTAAAAGGGAGACATTTTTCTTCTTTTTCCAGCCTTTATGTGGGAAACAAGTATTTCACACATATTTCTGATGTTATGCTGATGTTAACCACTCCATAATCCAATCCCCTCTCCCCTCTCAATCTTTGCAATATATCTTACAATAGAAATAGTTCTGTAAATCAAAGGCACACTGTCTGCACTTACATTGTGCTTTTTTTGGCAGATATCTTTTAGAGAAAATTCCAGTGATTTGCTATCATACAAGGTCTTGGAGGCCATGATCCTGCTCATAGCTACTTCCCCAAAGCCTGGGGCAGTGTGAATCCTACCCCAATGGGCAGGTCCTACCAAAGGGAACAATAATAAATCTATGGCAGTTCATTTTTTGCGTGTGTTGCCCTACAACATCTGGAAAGGAAAACAAATCAGTAGAACAATGGACATATATCTGTCAACAGAATTTAAAATGTACGGCTTTGGAATGAGGCTTTCCCACCACTGACATATGCTCTTATTCTAAAGTGGTTTAAAGTTTCTTCCAAAAAAACAAAAAAAAAAAA
The DNA here is from genome assembly GCA_030068235.1 of Notoglanidium macrostoma. Lineage (NCBI taxonomy): Eukaryota > Metazoa > Chordata > Actinopteri > Siluriformes > Auchenoglanididae > Notoglanidium > Notoglanidium macrostoma. Next base: position 21,935,642 of record JAQQZR010000038.1, on the reverse strand, counting down.
CAGAAAAAGTTTGCTCAGTCAATACTTGTATTAATATCTATTCAATAGTGATAATAAAACTTAAAGCAATCATTGTATGAAATGGAAGCATCTCAATGTCAATTTACCTTCATTTTAAAAAGTTGTGATGTCATAATTTATTCAAATGGTACTGTGTATATATTTAAACTCACGTTGACTCATTTCACTGACATCATATTATGATCCTCTAAGTGTTTTTGGTGGTACTGTTTTTTATAGTATAACTAGGGGAAAAAAATTTACATACTATACTTTTATTCTATCCATCCATCCATCCATTATCTATACCGCTTTATCCATCTGGGTCGCGGGGAAGCTGGAGCCAATCCCAGCAT
>JAQQZR010000038.1:21893261-21926076 GCA_030068235.1 Notoglanidium macrostoma | reverse complement strand
CTAAGTAAAGAGAAACAACAGTCCATCATTATCCAGCCTCTTTTAAAGTCATAAAAATAAAGAAAAACATTGAATTAAAAAGTGTGTCCAAACTTTTGACTGGTAGTGAGCATTATAAGCATAGTCCTCATGATTACAGTATCCATGTGAGTTTATGCACTGATGAATGGGTGCAATCTGATTCAGCTTTGTTTGCTGCACAACAAACTCATTGTTAATCAATCCGTGCCTGTAGCTACACCTGAAAACTCCCACTGTGGTTATATTCAGTATTATATTCATTGGGTCTATTTTATTATTTTTTTTTATTGAACCTTTTCCATTTTCTCTTGCATACGTAAAGAAAAACACACACACAGCATTTTTGGCTTGTATTTTACATAGCCAAATTGCTCAGCTGCCCCGATTTAGAGCACATTACAGTAATTGTTTTGGGGTAAGTAACAGAGTAGGTCTGTATGCTGACGAAAATGGGGGTGGGGGGGGTGTTTTTACAGGCTAAACCTCTGCAGGCTGCTGGCACGAAGCAGCACCTCCAGAAGAGAGCGAGACTAACCCAGGATGACAGGAGCTACAGGGGAGCAGTGTAGCGCCAGCCTCGGTCAACCCGACGTTGGCACAGACGTGGAAAGAAAAAGAGTAAGAAATTGCTTTTATTGATCAGTAATACCAATGAAGCAGTCGTTTGGACAAAGACGTAATAAAATCTGTGCAAAGTTCAATATGACGAAAAAGATCATTTGGAAGCACTTTGAAGAGACTGATATGATTGGATTTTCAGTAACCATAATATGGTTCTAAATGGATGGATACCACTTTGCTGCCAAAAACATTGAAGTCCCTTATAACTCAGCTTAATCTTTGTTCCTCCAATTTCTTTGCTGAATTTACCACCAACTGTAAAATAAAAAAATTCTTTCTTCCTGCCACTTTCTTCTGGCTGATTCAGAGGAACTCTATTTGGTACAAATGACATCAGAATGATCCATCAGCTTCTATCAACACCCCTTTTAATCCAATCACAGAAACGAAAGTGACTTCTTTCCTGCTCTTTCAGCCTATTTGAGTCTGACAGTGAGCAAAACTGCATCTTTTTTTTTTTTTTTTACCCACTTTATAACCCTTTAGTGTGGTATTTTAGTATTTAAGTCATAATAGTAAGTAGTTCCATAGTCTGTTTTTTTATAACAGTAAAAGAAAAGGACTATGATTGAGATCATTATAATCTACCCTGTATTATAGTGTATTTCTCATTTCACAGCATTTTATTAAACCAGGTGTGATGTATGTGCACTGCGTCTGAACATTGCATTTCCACGTCCTGTTTGTGAATCTGAATAGTGTACAATGGTATTAAAACCAGGATTGTAGTAGGTTTTAGTCATTATTAAGTTGTTCTTGGACATAGAAATGTCTTGAATCTGATGTTTAACATTTGAAATCATGCCGAAGCTTCAAAGCAGCTGCAAATGTAGCACTGGATGAGAAATCAATGTAATTACTAATTTACAAGAAAAGCTTGCTACCACCTCCACTCAGTGCTTGTACAGCTCATTTCCCAGCAGATATCATATACAGGGCCAGATTAGCTAAGGTCAGGAAGAATAAATGCTCCCTACGCTATTGTGATGGAAAGGTTACGAGAACATTAGTTCGTTTGGGTTTCCACCAAGGCCACCCACCCTCAGCCTGATTCGTAACCACAGTTTAATGAGGGTGCTTGCTAAGAATGCTGGGAGGGTTATACAGTCAGCAAAGCTAGCATCAGCAGGTGAGCACTGGAGCTTAGCCCAAGCCTACTGGAATTCCCGCTTTACACGACCGACTGACACCAACCTGACCCAAATACTAACCAACCCACCCCACTGTAATGTTTGGCTGTGTAGGAAAAGCTTTATCACTACATTTCTTGCTTGCATCTCACATATTCCGTTGCAGTCGACAGAAAAAGAACCAAACAAGCATAATGATTTTATTCATGTGTTTGAAGTGCAATAGAATACAAAATAAAAGCAGTGAAGATGTATGGACAGAGTATAGCTGCTTTGTAGTATGCTGTTGATCTTGTACATTTCACTCATGGAGAGCTTACAGAACTTTAAAGCCTCCAGTATGGCACATCGATTTATTTTTAGTATTACTTACTATAGTCTATGTAATCATTCTACCGGTCCTGGAAAAAAAACAAAAAAAAAACCACACACACACATTTCTTCCTTCGCACTATTTCTTTGGTAGCTCAAAGCTGCCTAATGGCGTACGCTGTTAGCACTGTACCAGTCACAGTCCTTGCTTTGGTACAAATCTATGCGAACGAACACAGAACCTAGTTAAGCACAACTAAGCACGTCAGCCTCATAATTGTTAAAACTGAATCCTACAATAAAATAATTCTACATTTTGAGTTCTGAATTAGTGTGAGGTTAATAAGACAGGTATAGTTTGTGAATATGGGCAACGGTATCACCAAGGCTTAAATATAAAACGCTTGTGAGCACGTGGCATAGACAGGGGCTTCCTAGCTATGCAATGTACTGAACAAGACGTGAAGCTTTTAGACAACACACAGGAAGAAAACAAGAATTTGGGCAGAAAATGGACAAAAAAATGGGGAATAAGGGAAAAGGTCAAATAAACAGAGTGACTATTAGACTAACAGGTGTACATTAGGCAGACACTTGTGAATGAGCTGAATAAGAGAATGAGCTAGGAGCGGTACAGGAGGATCTTCTCCGCACACGTCTGGCCCACCAGGCTTGCATACTGCTCCGCCTCTTTCCCGTCGTTGCAGCCTTTCTTCTTCCGTGAGTACACGGCGTACGGCATGATCGTCCTCTTGTGCAGAACCAGAATCCGGCCCAAGTCTTTAAGTGCACGGGCATCACCTACGCACAGAAACGGACACAAGATAAAAACGCAATAAGGCAGAATTCCACCATGTATTCATACATTTTTTTTTTTTTTTTACAACAGCATCCATATATACACTCTATGGCCAAAGGACACCTTGACATTCACACTCGTATGTATTGTTGAACATCCCATTCCAGATTTAGTCCCGCTTTGCTGTTATAATACCCGCCACTTTTCTGCAAATGCTTTCCATTTGATTTTGGAGCGTGACTGTGGGGATTTGTGTTCATTCAACCACAAGAGCTTTAGTGATGTCAGGCACTGATGTCATGTGAGGAGGCCTGGAGAACACTCGGTATTCCAATTCATCCCAAAGGTGTTCAGCAGGGTTGAGGTCAGGGCTCTGTGCAGGCCGCTCGGGTTCTTCCAGTCCAACCTGGGCAAACCATCTCTTCATGGACCTTGCTTTGTGCACAGGGACACTGTCATGCTGGAACTTGAGCATTCCAGCGAAGGGAAACTGTAATGCTACAGCATGCAAAGACATCCTATACAATTGTTTGCGGCAACAATTTGGGGAAGGGCATTCATTCACAGTCCTCTCTGAAAGTATTGTTTTTGTTATACGCTGAAGACATATGGTTTTGAGATCAAAACATGAATATGAGATGAGTGATCAAAAATATTGGAACACACGTCTGACAAGTGTTTCTTGTTGCCCAGGTGTGCCCTGTTAGACTGATTGTTTAAATAATTAATAACTCTGTCCACTCTTGGTTTTGAGCCCTGGGTTTCACCTGTGGAGATTTGTCGTTAAAAGGATAAACCAACATCACGACCAGAGAGCTGTCTATGGGAGAAAAGCAAGCCATTTTGAAACTGAAAAAAGAGGAAAAAAATCAATCAAAGCCATTGCACAAGCACAGACAATACAACAATTTGGAATGTCCATTGGTGTACCACTGCTGTACTAACAACCAGACATATAACCTCTCATTAAATGTGTATAGAGATGTTACAAAGACGAAGCTTAGAAGGAAGTATCGGAGATCACGGGTGTCCCTTGCGAGTGTTGCCACTAATACAGTCAGAGTGCTGATAATCTACGAACAGCTATAAAGCCTTGAATGGACGTTATATAAAAGGAACAACTAAGTTTCATCATTTCATGTGTTTAACTAATTAAAAGATGATTTATAGATATATAAGCATATAGCATGTGCTCCAAAACTAAAAGTCAAGTAAGCTAAAACATCTCAAGACCTTCCGTCAGCCTTCCTAAAAAGTAAGAGCATTAATGCGAGTGAACTGGAGCTGAAAGACTGGATGAAGTGTATTAACAGGAAGCAGGTTGACATGTGGCCCAATTTCAGCCTGGAATTAACCCAAAGGTGACAAATACACAATTCAAAAATCAACCCTTCATGAAACATCTGAAAAGCCAACAGAAGCTTGGTTTCAAGTTAGTCCTGAACACAGCACTGGGCAAAAAAATCAACCAAACACAGAAACTAGCTGAAGCCGGTATTGGCACCAGCGACAGATGAGCCAAGTGGAGCGTTATGATTATTATTAATAGATTAACTGAACCACCACCACCCATGATTCCTCTCTGTGTCTGTGCTGCAGTCATCTGGAGGCCAGCTGAAAAAGTCCAGGGGGTGTATTTTTTGGGTAGGGGGGTTGTGGGTGCAAATTAGTCTCCATCATTTTGCACATATGGAGAGTACAGTTCAATTTGCAGCACATTCCTCAAATGTTCCCATCAAAGTGCTGTCAAAAGCCCATATCCACTCGGGAATTACCGGCTCAGGAAGAGAGAACGAATGAGAAGGAAAAGGAAAAAGAGGGAAAAGGGAAAGAAAAGGGGAAAAAAAGGAGGGATACGGTGAAAGGGGAGGGGAAGTGAGATTTTATTGTGGCCTGTATGGATCAAAATATCAAAATCAACCTATATCCCAATGAATGAGCGAAGAAAGGAATAAAGAGTATAAATATTAAATAAGATCGGAGATAGAGTACAAAGTGTAATAACAGAGAGAGAAAGACAGAAAGAAAGACATAAGGAGAGATGGAAGAGAAAGAGAGAAAAGATGAAGAAAGAAAGAATACAGGACAAGCAGAGTGAGAAATAGTGAGAATGAGAGAAAGAATGAAAATGAGAGAGACAAAAGTGAGAAAGAGCAGGAATGAAAGGGAGTCAATTAGTCAGAGAGAAAGAGACAAAGATAGAAATAATGAGAAAGAAAGAAAGAAAGAAAGAAAGAGAATGGGAAACGGGAGAACAAAAGATAGAATGGGAGAAAGGGAGAAAACGAGAAAGGCAGCGAAAGATAGAGAGAGAGCAGAGAAAAGGAGGAAAATAGAGAGTATGAGAAAGAGGAAATGAAAAAGAAAGAATGAGAAAGAGATAGAAAGAAGGAACGGAAAGAAAGAGAACATGGGAGAAAAAAGAGAGAAAACTTTTAAAAGAATAATTGTTGTACCAATAAAGCAAAAAAAAAAAAAAAAGAGCGAGAGAGATGGAAAAGAAAGAAAGGAGAGCGAGAGAGCGCAAGAGAGAGCGAGAGAGCGAGAGCGCTGCTTTCCGGAGACAGTCAGTCAGTAAGAGCTGGCAGTGTGTGTCAGTGTTTGAACAGAATGATGATAAATGAGTAACAGGCGACGCTGTGAGAGAGGGGAAAAGAGGAAGTGAAGATGTACATGCAGTAACTGAAACACTCATGGTGGATATTCTCTCATACGGAGTGCTTATACCCTAAAACTTTCCCCACCAAACCTAAACACGCTGCGGTTTATTATTCTCATGCAAAAAGTTTAAAAAAAAAAGAAAGAAATCGAAATCTCTGGAAAGCCCCCGAGGCCCTCTCTCTTCTTTCTTCAACGCATTTGGCAGAAATGAGCGTTTATTCCTCTGGAAAGAATTTCTTTTGGTTTTCATGTTTTGTTTAAAGTATCTTCGTAAGGATCTCTGGCGACATTCAAACTTTTCCACGTACACGCTGGACGATTATGTATATTAAATTAGTCTCGAAATTAAAAAAAAAGAAAAAAAGAAAAAGAAAATGTGATCAGGGGTCCTTCGGGAATATACAAGTTCCATGACATCCATCAAAGGATCGTCTCTGGCTCAGAAGTGAAACGCTGAGCTTTAGAGTATTTCTCATGGAGTACATGACACTCATAAAAAAAAAATAATAATAAAAAAAAAAAGATGAAAAGAGAAAGAAAGACAGTGGAGCAGTGAAACATGGCTACGGCTATAAGACTCGAATAGCGCAAGTCATTGATGGAATAAAAAAAAAAATGATGAGGTGTCAAACTGTGAGAGTAAACAGGGCAGAGAGGCGGCTTTCAGCCCCACAATTAAGCATGCCAATAACACTGAGCAGAGCTGTCAAGGGTGTCAGGGGCGCTCTCTTTTGAGCAATCCAAACATCCGTTGCGCATATAAACACCCCTCTCCCCTGCTCCATCCATCCTTTTACTCGTTTACAGCTCCTACTGAGGGGCACCAGGCTTTCTCAGTCAGCGGCACCGGAGGTTCACTGCACGACTCGAGGTCTGAGGTCAAAGGGAATGGATAAGGAAGACTTTCTCTTGGCCTGGCCACTGGGTTTCGGAAACTCCACCGAGAGTTTATAACCGGCGAGAGAAGAGCAGACGGACATGGCTCTGGCCGTGTCTCAATCAAACCAGGCGTTCATCAATGATCAGAAACGTTATCTTAAATCTTAAAAAATGCCACCAAATGCAAACAGCACAGCCGCACTGATTAATAACCCAGCTCATTCGCATGTAGTGACGCCCACAAAACTCCGTATGCACACACAGCTGAGGTTGGAATGAACGATGAACGTAAAGGCAGAAAGTGGAAGTCATTTTGACTCACTTCTATGCCAATAAAATATTTCATGATACGTGATATTAATAACAAGTGAGCGTGAAATCTTCCACGACTCACGGTTATGCGAATAACCTGCATAGAAAAATAAGCAATTTAAGCTCAACGGTAAATTCTGTGTATAAACGTGCAGTAATCCGTGCAAATGAGATCAATAGTTAGTCTTCAAATGCATACATTTGCACACGCCCGGGGGTCGGATCGGAACGTTTTCCCGCAGTGAAATCTCCGGATTTTCCCGAGAAACCGAATTCAAGAAATTTGTAAACACTCCTGCAGACGATTTATGAGTAAATTCGTTCGTATCCAGCCTGATAAATGAGGCGCGTTGTGTTTCTAAGTATGTTCGACGTCATTCATTAACTTTTAAATGTAGCATTACGTAGCTAATATTTAACATAACAATTTTGAACCATTCTTCAAAAAAAAACAAAAACCCATGCGATGCTTGGAAACAGTGTGCAGCCAAAAACACACAGGTGAGCCATACAGGTTTGCAGCTACAGAGAAAGACACGCCTCCGGGGGCGGGACATATGGGTCAAGAGCGCGTCTGAGCGGACATGAAGATGCGCACATACTGTATATGACGTGAATAACTATAACATTAAAATGAGAATATCTCCAAGCTTTTTTTGTTCCGTATATAGTATTATATCGGTGTCCATGACACTAAGTTAAAGGTACAAAAAGTGCCAAAACGCCGATATTGATTTCAGTTTTCTGTGAGTTATTCTTCTCATCTATCCTGCTGTGTGCTTGATGTTCACTAGCATGGATACCGGGCATGACAGAGTTAACACATGAAAAAAAAAAAATGGTCAGGAGTTTATTGAAACCGCTGAGCTCTGTCGGTCAGGGTGTTTTTTTTCACGGCGCCTCCTCTGTTTCTCAATAGGACAAGGTTGCCTGACTTGACGATCTCCACATACGCTTTCAATAAACACAGCCAGACACACGCGCGCGCGCACGCACACACACACGTGAAAACCAACCTTGCTCTGACCACAGACATACAGCAGTGACTGCTATTCCTGACACAGTATAATGTACTGGCCTCAAACTTCATACAGATTAGGGGGGGAACCCTGGTGGTATTCTAACTACAAAAAGGTGGCTGGGGAAAACAGTGATGTTACGTGCTAGGTCTGTACCTCCAGCATTCAGACACATCAGTGTTAACATGAACACTCTGTGCCCTGCAATGCTGCCAATAACTGCCCCAATGACACATGACACAAATGGCACTCTGACTCATTATTATTATTTTTTTTTATACTGGAATGGAGTTTCAATTAAATCATAAACGGGCAATGCTTCTGGCTTGGGGCTTGACAGCAGAAAGGTGGGTAGAATCATTTCAATGCCTCGAATAATTACGTTCACTGGTCTCCAGCTCTAACAACTCCAAGAGACTGGAAGGCAGGGAAATACATCAGACTATACAAGGGACTCATACAGTCCTCGAGAGCGAGACCAAGTCTGCATCAAAAGTAGAAATCTGAAATAGCTGGCGTCTTCCGGCCAAGAACAACAGGCCAAGCAGGACTGGAGGTAAATACAAGAAAGATTCATAAACGCTCCAAGCAATGACCGACTTCGCGTGAGTTGGGACCCGTGTGCTGCGATAACGTCTAGAGAGTGCGCTTTCAGTGCTAAGGATTGTTCGATCATACACTTTTACATTATTGTACAAGCGCTGACCTGTGCATGAGCTGACGCATTCATTGGCATGAAGCGGAAAGGAATGACATGCCATTATCCTTCCATTGCTAACTGACCTAATCCGACCACTTTCTCATTTAGAATTTGCATCACGCTTGCACAAAAGTGTCCTCATCCAGAGTTCAGGAAGCAGAACTGTCAAGCACCGTACAATGACTTTAAGCTGCCCTTAACCCTGCTTTCCTCTCCAGTGGCTTTGGGAGCAAAATCGCTGCTCTATAATGATATCAGCCAATCTATGAGAGAGAACAGAAATTTGGTGCCAATCACGAACTAGAAGACCCAAAGACACACACACACACACACACACACACACACACAAACACACATGCCAAGATAAGTACAGGGATGATTTGTTAGGATCAGGGTTTTTTTTCCTTTCCTGTTCTTGCTGGTGTCTCAGAATTCCCAATGGCAGATCTGCTTCTGTCCTGACATGACCTGCCAGGAGGGCAATGGCTCCAACTATGACCTCACTGTGTTTGCTGAATACTAGTCGCTCTCCATGTTTCTTGTAACCACTCTTAAGAAGGGGAAAACAAAGAGCTTTGTGTTGAGACTGCTACTTAACATCTTACTCAATCCTCTAGCGTTGGCCGGAGCCACTGATTTAAGCGGAAATATAAATGTAGATGGAAGTCTCTGGCGCATGACAATGCAGTGTAGACAATGCGAATAGCATATAATAGTCATCAAAGCGCTTAATTATCAGGATTTATAAGCAGCAAGCCTAAAATGTTCTAAAAGTAAAGGAGTATTTGGGAAGATTTGAGGAAGTCACTGATGGTTTAATATGGGCTAGCATTGTTGCCACACAGCAAAATGGTTCTGAGTGCAGGTTGACTGGGGCCTTTCTGTAAGCAGTTTGTTCTTTCCATGACTGTGTGGGTTTCCTCCGGGCGCTCTGGTTTCCTCCCACAGCTCAAAGACATGAAGATTAGGTTAACGGGCTACTCGAAATTGCCCACAGGTGTGAATGCGAGTGCGAATGGTTGTTCGTTTCGGTGTTAGCCCTGCTATAGATAGGTGAGCTGCCCAGTGTGTACCCCACCTCTCACCTGAAGTCAGCTGGGATTGGCTCCAGCTTCCCTCTGACCCTTAATGGATAAGCGGTGTAGATAATGGATGAATAGATGGTTCAATAGATGAGGTTGAATAAGATTTGAAAGATTTTCTTTACTCCTCGAGCCCACCCCCAGCGTGCCAACTAGACCGTCACGACATCACTCTCAAACGCACTCGGACATTCAGCTGTCACAACTCTACAAACATGAAACTTCTCTTAATGATTTGTAAGGATGTGATGAGGTGGTTTCTATAATATAACTGACAAGATTCACAAACATACATCCCCCCCCCCCCCCTCGCTTTTTTTTTTTTTTTTTTTGCAATACACTTGACGTGAGACAATGGCTTAATCTATTGTTTATTTCTACATTCATTCCGAGATGATTTTCCACATTATTTGTACTAGCAAGTAATAAAAATATTCACTGTTGCACCTTTCAATGTATCCAACACCCTAAGCGCTGTGCGCAAACGGATATGGCTGAAAATTTTCCTTCTCAAAAGTATTTTATGTATTTTTCCAAGCAGTGCGCACAAAAGATTAGAAATGTGAGAATGAGAAAGCAAGACAAGGCATCGGCTAAAGCAAACGGCAAAGACGGAAATGAATCAGCGTAGCAAAACACTCGACAAAAAGAAAGAGTAATTGCTCCACGGGCTGTCAGGCTCTCCCTCTCTCTCCGGCGTCTGCTAGTCGGCAATGATATTATTTCTATTCTTTATACCATCATCATGGCCATTATCTGCTCAGTGTCCAGGCATGACCACATCCATGACCCGGCTGAACTGCTTCGCACTGGTCCTGGGCCCTGTCAGTGACTGGCTCTAATCCATACTGTTTCAACATAAACAACCCCTGTTAGCATTTTACACTGCTAACAAAGTACAGTAATACAAACCGAGCTCCAAAGCAAAGATATGAGAAATTATGTGTCAAAATGGGAAATGGTCTTAATTTAGTGACTATGTTCATATTACAAGGTCCATTACACATTGTTTTTCCCTTCAAGGTCAGAACTGGACATCTTGATGGTACACATCCGTGGCCCATTATCTGTCCCCCAAAATAACAACAAATAACGACTTATGTGTGAGACGATCCATTGTAGTAGAAGCAACAAATGGATACCTGGCCCAAGCCTGTGTCGCAATTTGCACTGACGGTCAGCAAACGGCTTGTCAGGTGGCTAGCTTTTGCTGCCATTGTTGCGCTGAGTGATGAGTGGGTACAGGAGAGGAGCCAGCAATGGTAGTGTGGAGGGATACACAGCAGTATTTATATGGGAGAGCATTTCTTTGGCACTGTCGTTGTATTCGTTTTTTGGCCGTGCTTTGCAATTTCTTGGGTGGCTGCTTCAATAATACCACCAATTTCCTCATCCTTCTTCTGAAAACAATCACTGCTTCAGTTTTGTTTTGGCCGCACTGTTGACGTGGGATGATGATGACGACAGTTATATGCGCAGGGGAAAAAGCTACGTGAAGTCCAATCTGACCGTCCTCATTCGTGTCACATGGCCACATATCTGATAAGCATCTGGGACTGCAAATGAAAGTAGATTAGTAGCTCAGCTGTTTTGTAAAGATTGGATATTTGTCTAAAAAAAAAAACAAAAAAAAAAAAACAAAGAGAGAAAAAAAATCTGATTTGTATCCCTTCAACCTTGCAAGTGAGCAAGCCATAGTGATGTAAGGACACATACAATTCACTGTACACTTTATTATAGTATGGCTGTTGATACCAGATGGGCAAAGATGGGAATTTTATCAATCCTGATTCTGCTTACAGAGTCCATAAAAAAAGGCAGTCAAATATTAAGATAACAAAATCTTTTGACGATTTGCAACTGTACTTAAAGCATGTTGACGGCATTATTGCATATTTAGAGACTTTTTTTTTTTTAATCTGGAAAATGTAAACAAGCACAATGAAAATTCCTATGAACATTTTTAATGGTGATCATCGTATTAAATTCAAAAACTTTCCAAAAGACCTTTATTTTGAAAACCCATTTGAAGGTACGGCTAAGAAACCGTAGGAACTTTGATCTTGAGCTCCCATTGCTTTAGTGGCGAGAGAGCCACAGGGACTTTGATTTTGAAATCCCTTGAAACGCCACTGCGAGCTAGCCATGGTGAGCAAAGCGAGCTGCCGGGAGAGATTCTTCCATTCTCACGCCACATACCTCCGGATAGTTTGCAGATATGGAGCCTAGGTTTGTTTGACAATATAATTTTTTAAAATAAAGTCTTATCAAAGAACCAGTAAGCAGGACTAAAATTCTTTTTCTCTTTTTCCCCAGAGGTACCTGGGACTTAGAATTTTGGATCGGGTTCCCAACCGTAAATGGGCTGGTTTTGAGTATTTCAGAAACTGCTGATCTCCTGGGATTTTCACACAGGTTCCTAATAAAAGTAAATGGTAACTGTAGTGCTTCTTTTCCATTCAAGGACCAATATAGGTTTAAAAAAAACCCTTTTGGGTAAAACAAATAGCCTGGTACTCTCTTACAGTGTGAGGTCTCAGAGGGAGAAGGAGAGGACGGGACTACTGGGCTAACAAGCTCTGGCAAAAAGCTGCCCTGCCACACCATAATTCATCGTTTTCAGCAGAGATCACAAAACAAAAGCAATCTTAAGGTTCTTTTGAATGGTTGCGTGCATGTATATACCTGCATCTGTGTTGACACGGTGCTTGTGCGTATAATGCGCACTAAAACTAATGCATGTGCTGCTAAATAGAGCCGTGATTTTCAGAGAGCATTACCTGCTCGGGTGTCTTCGTTGAGGCGGGCGTAGACTGAGGTGTCGAGGCGGGGCACGCATTTCTCTATGGGCACCCATATGTAGGTCTCGGGGCACAGAAGGTCTGAAGGCTGGTACTGACCCTGAGGAAAACAAGAAGGGACTAGTTATGGGATATGAATTAGATTAGTGTGAGCAAATTTCAGCACACATTCTTTAGCACCTGGTGGGACAGAAACACTTCATCGAGGATCACAAAACCATAATGTGCGTTTGTAAGAAAAAAGCTACTTTCCACAGCACTTGTTGCCTACACGCATGATTCCGCCATGAGTTGCACTAAATCTCAGTACATGAATTCTCAAAATGTGATTTATTAGCTGTGCCTTAACTTTTTGTTTTGTGTAGAGTAGGAAGTGCAAATAGGTTCCTGGCCTTGAGAGGCCTCATTATCACAGGCCTGAATGCAACGACCGAAAGTCAAATTATCTCGCCTGCAATGTAAACAAGCGGACGCCTTCGGGACTTCTGCCTTTCTTCAAGCACGCACACATCAACCCGTGCACGCAGGGACATGCACCCACTCATGACCCAACGTAAGCCTTGGTGGGTTTAGCAAAGCGTCTGGTTGAGGCGCTAATGAAATGGCCTGGGATTTGATTCCTTTTGAAACAGGAAGTCAGGGAGGGAGTGCCGATCTCCAACACTGGAGATAGACCAAACCTAAAGAAATAGTGGTTTAGCAAACCATGATAAATAATGAAGCTGAGAGTTTCAAGACGGATTGTTTTTCACAAGTTCACATTTCCAGTTTCCACGTTTCCGATCGCCGTGTTCCGCGGTTCCCGACCAGCGCTCCTCGGATCGGTACCAGTCCGCAGCAGTTTTTTTTCCCTTCAATAAGTAGTACATCAGGCTTTCCAAGAGAAAATGGAGGGCGGGACAAATGCTTTCAAGGAAGCATCTTATTGGCTATCAGAGTACAGGATGATTTATTAAATGTATTTCCTCATTCATTTCCCTGCAAGTCTAAAATGTAAAAAGAAAACAGGAGCATCTACAACGCAACAGCTATTTTTGTCTTTTATTTTATACATATACTGACTTATTTGTGTTTAGTAAACCCACAGACTCGAACAAAAAGCTCTAAAACACTCATTTTGATTTCACGGGTACTTTATAGCTCATGGAGGTTCCACAAACAGGATTTGTCTGTCGTTATCCCCCAGAAGAAACTATGTGCCATGTTTCCACAAGCAGGAGGTTATGAGAATCGGGTGCTTGGGCCCCGTCTTCTAAACACCGAGTGCTGAAGGTGAGGTATTCACACCCCATCTTTCTCACAGTCGCTCTGTCATGAGTGCGACACTAGACAGGGTCTACAGCGTGAACAGGCTTATTCACAAGAACGTCACGTCAACAACTAAGGGTTGCTGGTTCTAGCTCAGGACAAATAATGCCCGGTTTTATAACTTACGAAGCGCCTGCGTGCGACGACAGCAGTGGAAAGAGGTCTATTGGCTCGGCATTATTTCATCATATGCTTTATCAATACATAAATTTCACAGTCAAGTCAGTACAACAGTGTCAAATGTCTCTATAAGAAGATGAATGAAGGCACGGATGAGTGAATGCTAGTTCATTCTTCTACATTAAAGTGACATGATGGTGACACAGTGGCGTAACAGCATGTCGTGTGTATATATGGTGCAGTGCATCGAAGAGCATCAGGAGAACGCTGCCGAGTTGAAGCAGGGGGGGCTGTGATTCTTCTTCCACAGGTCTTCAGAGTAATAATACTGATATGATTCTTTAATCTTACTACATGTATGAAGGCACAGACATATGCAACTGCCTGGTCAAGATCCACTCAAGGAAGGAAGTGCTAGGGTATGCGACTAGCCTGCAGACACGCGGCCTGCCTTCAGAGCGATGAGATGTGAGAGGAGTGACTGCCTGTTCCAACAGGTCTGGTGATGCAGGAGAGGGGAAACACATCTTTTCACAATTATGACAGGAAAACTCACTTTCCATAAATGCAGAATCAGAAGACAGATTCTTTAAGAAAAGGCAGAGCTGGCTGAGATGAAAGACATGGTGACGGGGAGCTAAAGAGAAGGCACTAAGGAAGCACTGACGTTCGTGCTGGAGATGGAATCTGGCTGTTCATTATCTCCAAGTCTGTTCCACTTCCTCCTATTTCCACCTATGTGGCTCTACTGGCCATACGTCTGGAAGCTGAGCTCGGCACTATAACCACCACCACCACAGGCATTTCTCTGCCCATATTCATCGTCTTCTACTCGTTCTCAAACAACGAGTGGTGGCTTTTTCTTTGAGGTTTCAGTCTGAAAGTTCACTCCTTTTTCGAACGATGTCGAACCGACAGACCAAAAAAATAGTTTTGGTTCTGCAAGTCTTTGTTCTGATTATTTCGCTGGCTGCTGTTTCTCATGATATAAGGTGAGAGGGAGGGAGTCAAAACAGCCAGGGGGAAAAAAAAAGAAAAAAACAAAGAAAGAAAGAGAGAAAAAGAAAAGACGACAACTTCTGCCATCCATAAATCAACATGCTCGACTAGGTTGTGTTAGATAAGGGAGGATGTGATAGTACAGGCACGAGGCCAACGAGAGCTTTTTATAAAAAATGACGCAAAGGTAAACACCCTGGTGACGACCTTATCTCCCTCAAATATTCAGGTTTGTCGTTTGCTGAAGCAGAGCTCATCACTCTGGCGCACACGATGCAAGAAACTGAACAGTGCAACAGTTGAGTCCAATCAGTGAGCACGCTGGAGAAATAATGTGAACGTTCCTATCATCATTTCCCATGTGTTTCTTAAATAATATAGAGCCAATGGAGCATCATCCGTCTTTCCGACCCTCGTTCCATCCCTCAATGACACAGCAATGAAGGCAACGATGACAGACGGGCCCTCCTTCAAGGCTCATTAACCTCGCCACAGCAAAGCATGAGAAAGATGAGGAAAACCCAAATTTCATTCCGTTTGTATAGTACTTGTCATATAGAGCTTGGCTTGCTTCTCGTCGTACAACAAAGATATGAGAAAAATACCAGCCTGACAGAACGTGCATAATGTTGGTGGTAGCACAAACACACAGTGAGAAGAAATGGATAGATAGCTGAGAAGAAAAGAGGTGGGATAGATCAGGCAGAGATAAAGGTGTTGGAGGAATTCGGTGTGGATGGAGCCGGAGGCAAGTGGTGCATGTATGGACTCCTTATCAGTTGGAATTGGTGATGCTACCACTATGTTTTTAATTGACAACTATTAAAAATCCGATACAGGTCATGGTCCATTGTTTGATTTATTGGAAAGACATGCCGTAGAGATCACGTTTTACAACCCCGAATACTTATTCTTACAAAGGAAACAAAGTGCAGCATATACAAAAAATAAAAGGCTAACTAAAATACCGCTCGTCTTTCGAACGGGGAAAGTGAGTTAAAGCGAAAACGCAATCAAACGCAGAAGTGTCACCTCATTTCTCTCACTTGCTCTGACAGCACCCTCCCCCTCCAGCCCAAAGTCCCATACCTGAGATTTATTTGAAAAGCAATTAATCAGCAACATAAATCCTGAAGCTCACTGCCGGCCAGGAATTCTTGTGAAAGACAAAACCTCTCACCTCTCCAACTTTAAGCCTCAGAGCTGTGTGCACATGGGAGCCCTGAAGAAGCGCAGAAGAACTTATCTGTAATCAGAAATTCCTTCACACAAACTACGAAAAATATTGCAGGATCGAATCTGAAGTACGGCTCACATTGCACGTCTAATGAGTTTTTGCTAAATGGTTGAAATGTTGGACATTTTTCTTTGTCCATGTGGTCAGGTCGAGCTTGAAGCCATGGATTTTGGAGCAGGATCTTCTTTCCTGGATGGTGTTGTAAAACTCACCATGCTTGGTTCCAGCAGCTTCCACTTCATGGCAGGTCTGTGCATTGATGGCTCCTGGGTTGTTTGTGACCATCTGAACCAATTTCCTCTCAGCTGAGGGTGAAAGTGGCTACACCTCCAATTAACTTGGCAAACAAACCTTGAGAAGCTACCATCTGTAGTCTACAGTATCATAAGCAATAACATGTAGTTAAGAGGCCTTGGCAAGTTAAAAGATATTTTTGGAACTTTCAGCACCACTTAATTAATAATCTAAGTGGGTGTATGTATATTTTTGACTTAGTATGCATAATTCTGACCCTGCGTTGATTTCAGAAAACCCCAAATAAAATTTGTGCACCAAATTCTTGTTTTTGTTTTTTTTTTCTATTAAAGATTTATGCTGTACGAACATGCTTCCCCAAAAAAAGGCCAGTTCAAAGAAATAATCAAAAGCCCAATTTGGCCATGACATTCATGTCCACAATGATGTAAACTTCTGACTTTAACTGTATACCAGAAAGACGATCTTTGAAAGTCTGGGCAAACTCTCCACTTTGTGATGTTCCGTCTCTAGCCCTGTAGCTAGCATCTGTGTACTGGTGAGCTGCTTTTAGCTGAATGATATACATAAAAACTTGTGATTGGACACAGCAAGCCACAACAGAGGATCTGCTACAGAAACCGTGATGTTTTGAAAACTAGACTCACTCAATGTCATTCATTTTTCCCCGTATATTTATCCTCACTGCTACGGTATTGTCCGTGTACTTTGTTCGGTCCACTAAAATGCTTTGCTGGGTCTGCATCCAAACCGAGATCTTCCATTTTACCACCCCTAACCCTGGCATGTGCAGTAAAAGCTTTGATTAATGCACAGTTGGCTACCAAATATCAAAAGATCTACCTAAGGTAGGAGTTTTTGCACACTAAACTAATCCTTCAAACTAATAAGGTTTGTTATTGGCTTATAATATAAATGCAATGGAATGGAATGGGACCTGCCCAGGGTGTACCCCGCCTCTCGCTCGAAGATGCTGGGATTGGCTCCAGCTTACCCAGACGGATAAAGCGGTATAGATAATGGATGGATGGACGGAATGGAATGGAATGAACCAGTGTGGACATAAACGATTCCTTTTCAAGTTGACTTCCCAGTAGATTATTACACTTGGCTATAATCGTCATTGTGCGTCTCAGTGATTTAAACAGAAATCCAGGGACCATCACAGACCAAAAGGGTGACTCTTACTCATAACACTTATAAGCCCTGCCCCTCTGCAAGTTGGGAGGGTTGGTGTCTACATTTCCTGAGGGGTGGGTGCTGGCTTTTCACTGTTCCCTTCAATTTCATGCACATCTGGGCTCTATTTCCTCCACTATCCCTATTTTACCTTTCAATCATATCTATGTCTTGTGGAAAGACAAAGCACATGAGTGAGTGAGCAGAGCACAGAATTTCACTTTACGTAGGGAAGTGAAGGGTGCTAGGTGTTCACGACAAGAGAGGTTCCTCCTACCTGACCAGCCGTCAATCAAAACGTAAGATCTAAAACAAAACCAGGTCAACACTACCACACTTAATAACTACTCGGGTAGATGTCATTCAGGTAAAGCTTGTGCACACTGAGGTCATAGCGTAGAATAGCAACCCGTCAAAACATTTACCAAGTCCTCCCCTCCTCTATACAGTTCAGAACAATAGATAGGCCTATCCCTCCCGTAAAGAAAGCAAACGCTTTCAGAGCAACGTATAAGAAGAGCAAAAAAATATCACGGCACAAAAGCAGACACGCATGTGCTCACATGCCCGTCAGTGCTCTCACCCCGGCTTTAACACACTGACAAAGGGCGCAAACACTGTTGCTAACATAGCAACAATGTTTGTTCCTTTTGTCTGTGAGGTCAAAGTGCTTTGTTAGCACTGGACTAAATACCTCAGTCTGGCGTGCGTGTGAATAAGAAGAGGCTGAGTTTAAGTACTTCATAGCAAAGTGTGAATCAGATTTGGGCTGAATCACGGCTAGACGCTGAGCAGTTTTCAAAAATCTCTACTTTCACTAGGACTGCCATGCTCTCTCATTCACACACACACACACACCCTCAGACCTCCCTGCAAGGCTAACATGAGGGTGTGCGTGTATGTGCGCGTGTGCTGCTGACTGACACACATAAGCGCACATGCACAGCAATTGGACAGGCTGTTGTAAACGGAGAGAGGAGTGGCAGGCCGTGAAAGACAAGTGTAAACACTTTGCATTGATGCCCAATTTGTAAAAACACACCCGCTTTCCTTCCCCCCGGACACACAATGTCCAGGCTGTGTCTTCAGTCGTGTCTGAAATTGAGACTTTTGCACTAACCGCCACTTTTCAGACACATGGGACCAGCCAAGACTTTTCACACGAGTCAACATACTACAGAGGGACAAACTTCAAATAAACACAGCATCTTGGCAGCCCTGGGCTCCTCTGCTCTACACACACACACACGCACACACACACACACACACACACACACACGCATGCACGGGGCCCAGCTACGTGTCAGGGGCTCTAGGAGTGACAGCTTAATGATGGGAAAATATTTTTACAGGATTGTGTTTCAGCAGAGCAGCGTTTTACAGGCACAGGATCCCCAAGCCTGTTTTTATCTCTCTATCACTCTTGCCATTTATTGGTGGGCAGCTTGAAACCAGAAAGAGCGTCTTTACCGCCAGCGTCTTACGTCTGACTCTGCTTACAGTGGCTCGCCCTGCGCCAGACTGTTGCTCTATTCTGGTTTTTGCCCGAGATGTGTCTGATGCTTGTCCAAAAATGGTGCTATTACAGAAAATAATTTCACTCTGTGCATCGAGTTGAATCACAGTTTAAAACGAGACCTACCGTGAAGTCCTCGGCTAGGGAATGCAAAAGAAAATACAGGGCCAACATAGGGACCAACTTTTCTAAAGATACACATACACAGTGATTTTGAAAAATGATGCCCTGGGAGTCTTGGAATTTGTTCGGTCACGCTAAAACAGTCATTCTTTGTTAGTGCGCACGGTGCCATTGCAGCAGAGTGACGCTTTCAGACTCCCCCAAACAGCCCACATGCTAGGCTCTAAAAATAAACGTAGCACGATGAGCATAGAGTTAATGGCAATGCAAACATGACAGGTTTTCTGCAGGACCTCTCTGCCTTCATTCATCCTGACATCGGATCTAAACTCTCGCCTTCCAACCTTGTGACCTTCACACCTCCCATACCACACCACACTTCTCTCATTCAAAAGGTACACTCAATTGTATGGTATGACCTTTGAACTTCGACCCGTTGGGTCCTTGGACCTGTCAGCGCTCCTCAAGGGAGATCTGGAGCAAATGCTTGGCGACTGGGCCCCAATCTAAACACGTAAACCATTACCATGTCACACTGTGACGACCTCGCTTCGTAAAATGGGAGATTATTTAAAGAGCTATGTGAATGGGTTATTGATGCTAGTGGAAAGTAAGAATAATCACAACCTAGGGAAAATGATTATACTGACTGATTTGCCAGTTTATTTGATACTCCTTTCTAGCAGCGCACTGCAGATCTTTTAGTTTTCTGAAGAACGTCATGAATTCTCCAGGCCTGGATTCTGCAAGATGCACTCTGCGGTAATATCGGTGTTGAGCAGTTGCTGTTATTTGTGCGTCTTGTTGCAACACACACGCTCCAATTCATCCCAAAGATATTCAGTAAAGGTGAGATGCAGTGACCGAACAGGCTGCCAAAGGAATGAATGTTCTGGGAACTATACAGCGATGAGAAATGTCTTGTGATATGGTGCACTGCGAGGCTGAAAGTGTGCATGTAGTCAACATTGGTAGTAATGCTGAGTGTTAACGTTTGCTATGAAAGCACACCATCATACCATTCTCATACAATCATAAAGTCCAATAAAGTGGTGTTATGAAACGAGATTTATTTATTTATTTATTTATTTGCATGACTTCAAGTTTACATGAATTTAACATACATGTATACATTATCTATATCCCCGATGAGTCGGCCTGAGGAACAGTGCGAAAAAGACGACTTGGTGTATCCTTCAAAAGAAGCAGACTGAAACCGCACCCATGCTCTTCTAAATTGCAATACATCGATAACGATCGGTGACATATCAAAGGAAAAACCAACATAAAGTGGCTTTGTATGGTATTGGATGACCACAAACCACCAGAACATCAACTGGTGCGTTGATGGGAAAATCTCACATCGCTGAGAGACTGGGTAGAGATCTGGTGACTATGAAAGTCATGGAATACGAGCTACATTATTTTCATAATTTTCCTTCTGTCTAAGGAGAAACGATGACCTAAAAACCATGCTAGCAAAACACCTTTCACAGATAACTGCTCTTTTCTTTCATTCTTTTCTTCTTTAAATCGGTCACCTGAAAATAGCCTTCCATCATTGTAGAGGTCAACAAAGTAAAATCAAAGATGTCTGAACATCTAATGAGTTCCGAATAGCAACAATATGAAAAAAAGGAAGAAAAAAAAAGAAAAAAAACAATAGAAGATTCTTTGCAAAACATCAAAAACTCATCAAAAGCCAGTGATAAAAGAGACTAGTGAAAATAAGAGCGCAAGGAAGGGCAAAACTGTAAATTTTATAGAGGGTGCATTTAAAAAAAAGTGGGTGGGGTATTGTGGAGTACTGCTGGTTTTACTTACATACAAGAGATTAGTGTTGAGCCAAAGTCTGCATTGTACATGAAAACCTGAAAAGCAACCTTAATAAAAGTGTCAAATACAACAGCGATCAAAGCTAGGTAATGAAACATCAAAATGATGCAATTTAGTGAACATGAATGGTCAAAAACAGGGTCTTATTCTAAATGAAATGTCAATCTAAAGGAAACCAAAAAAAAAAACCCTAAAAATCCTCAAACTGACACATATGGAAGAGTCGAGTCAGGAGAGAGAACTGATGAAATTGTCCTATATGACTGAGCTAGTTCTCTGCCCCCACATGCACAGCCATCACAGATCTGATCTACCTCAACACACCCTGAAGTGTGAACGCCACTGAAGCAGGTAACAGCCATCCAGTGAGTACTGTGAAGCATTAATGAAAGAAGCACAAATGGAACAGATTACATGGTGAAAATGACTCCACTTCAAAGCTACGACGGTACAGGGGGAGAAAAAAAAGAAAATGAGGCAAGTGCCTGCCAAACAAAACGTGCGGTAATTGTTTATCTTTTCTCTCCGAGCCGCTCTCTTTCATTCCGCTGAATCGCTGCCTCTCGCTCGCTCCCTATCGCTTTCATCTAGTGTGCTCTGCTGGTGACATGCGGTTTATGGGACGGCTGTGGAGGAGGAGAAGAATGGGGAGAGCGGCCAGCGAGGGTGCTCGGCTCGGTATGGAGCTCTTCGCACATCAGGCTGAGGAGTTTAAAAGGCCTTCGCAAACCTGACATTAGATCTCTTAGATCTACACGTTCCATATGGTTTTAACGGTTCAGGTGCTTTTGGAAGTTCATCCAAAAGTACTAAGGCAGCTAATAATCAAAGTTGGCAGGCAGCACTTAGCAGCCTTCTTCACAGAACACTACCTGGTCCACCATCACATGTCTTTTATTATAAATCTTTGACTCACATTTGAGAGATAGCGGCTACCAGCCAGCTAAATTATGGTCTAGTGAAAGCCCCTACCCCAAGGCTTCAGATATTATTCATTCATTTCCAGTGACTGCACTGACCTGGTCATGGTTACGATGGATCTGGAGACAATTTCAGCAACACGCATGAATTTAGAGCAGCCAATCCAGCTACTTGGATGGTTTTGGGAAGTGTAAGGAAACGCACACAGACATGAAGAGAAAATCTATTGAATTTAAAATAACGCTTTTAACAATGGACATAGCAGCTTTACAGACATGATATATTATATAGCAGCAAGCCAGTGATGATGGTGGCAAGGGAAAACTTCCTGAGACAACGTGAGGAAGAAACCTTCAGAGGAACCAGTCTCAAAAGCGAACCTCACCTAGGTGACACTGGATAGTGCAATAAATCATTTCTCTTTCTATAAATGTATACTATAAAGTCAAAAAGTGCTAATTATTTGAACAGGAACTTAGGAGCATCAGAGTCCTATGAAAAACATAAGAAACTCAACACAAACAGTGGGGCACCATCGTCCATTGTATACAACTATAGGTGACAAATTAAAGGAAAACCCAACCTACAGCATTGTAGCATTTCCGACTCCCATCAGGAGAGAAAAGTTTCATCATTTCATCAGATGTTTAATGCATCAAAGATGATGATCAGTCCTAAGAACTCTGCATTGATTTGCAGGGACCAATTTAATCTCTCGCACATCTGTTCAACAGAAGTAAATATGTTATTGTTGTACAAGACACACAGAGAGAGAGAGAGAGAGAGAGAGAGAGCGAGAGCGAGCGAGCGAGAAAGAGACATGTGTCTTTTCAGATGCACTTGTTCCCACCTGCCTTGACATTCCTCAAGATTTACACAAGTGTACAGAGAGAGTGAGACAGACGGAGCAGTGAGATAAAACAGGACAGGAACTTTGCTACAGTGCTTGGTAGACATTATGGAGGGAAAACAGGATTCCACATGTATTTCTGGACAAAGGATCTCTCTGACAAATGTGTTTTAGAGGGGGGGGGAAAAAAAGTCCAAAAAAATCCAAATGACACATTAAGAACACATTATATTTTTACCGGTGCTGCAATTCTGCGACAAATACTATAATCTGTGTTAAAATGAGCATGGAAACAAGTGTTTTTTTGGTTTCTTTCGTTTCAGTACTCTAAACCACTGCTCTTTCTATAAGAAGGCTAAGGACTGGCCCAAAAATCTGCTTAGTGACAGGACTACAAATATTTCTCTTTTTCTCCTCGTTTGGCCCCGAAACCGTGGTGTCTCTTAATGCTTTCTGTCTGTCTCTTCCTCCCTCTGCCTTTCTCCCCTGCTCCTTTCTCCTTCTCAGTGGAAACTTTAATGGCTTCCTGCTCTAAATACAAGACATTTTTCTCACAGAAACAATAACAAGAAGGATAAGAATTGCTTTATTTACACCCATAGGACAGAATTGGGCCTGGGCTAAAGGAGAGAGTATAGAAGTCATAGCTTAAGTAACTTGTCTATGTGGTAGTAGGTAAATATCGAATAGTAAGCTTTATTTAATCGTAACTACCCATATGTTTTGTAGGCTATTAGGGATAGAACTGAATAAGGATATGTTACTTGCATTGAAAAGGTAACGCGTGCCTAACAGATACAAATACAGATACGAACAGGAAGTGCAATTTTTCTTTTAGCTGGCTGAGATTAAATGTGTGTATAGGCACTGGGGATCCCCCAAGGTTTTACTTTCGAGTCAGATATCATATAAAGACCACATTCATGTTCAGACTACTAATTTCTTTATATTTTGGGAAATAGAAGGAACTAAAGCAACTCGTGGGCACATTTCTAGTTGACCACCTGTGAACTTGAGTGATGCGGTGCAGAGAATCATGTTAGGAGAATAAACAGATGTGGACAATGCTGGCATTTCTATGTCTGGGTTTTTCCAGTGTTTCTGTAGAAATAGTGGTAGGTTTAAAAAAAACTACAACAAGAAAATACAGGAGAAAAGAAAACCTTCAGGTTTAGGCCCACTTTGGGCTTAATTCTACATACAAATACGAATATTTGTAGCTTTAAACAGATGCAGATACAGATACAGACAGTGTCATTGTGTTACACCCATAGTAGGTATGTAAACCATGAACAATTCATCTGTTACTGCTTGAGAAAAGCCTGCACTCTAATCTAAACAACAACTTCAGCGAGATCTGGTTTAATTGGCAAAAATGTTTTGGGTTAACCGTACTCTATTCAGTGCACGATTTGAGACACAAAAGGCAATTATTTTGATCACATAAGAATTTGTACACTTAAAAATAAGCATAGAGTCTTTAACATGCACTTGCAAAAAAAAAAAAAAAAAAACCAGAAGCCAGACAAGCACACGTACTGGAATAAGGATGATGGAAAAAAAAAAAACCAACAATAAATGGATTGAAGTGTAGCAATGTGAGAATATGGTTAAAAGCTGAGGGGCCCAGTGCAAGGCTATAAAGAGAAAGGGAGAGAAAAGCCTGACAAAGATAATAAATTTGGAGTACTCTGTTCTTACAATCACAGCTAAATAGAACCACAGAGAAATAGAAACTGTTTATAACTGACTGTCAGACTCAGACAAACTCAGAGAGCATAGTAATGACAAAACCATCTTAATATAATTAACTATGAATAACGACTATGGTTTAATAATAAAACGAAGACTATTAGTGCAATTCATACTTTCAAGGTAGACTAGTGTGCGTAGGTGCGTGCAGAAGCAGCTCGTGACCAGAGATTTTGGTGAGTCGGAACGGTGATGATGAAGCCTCAATCAAAATGAAGTCGAGAGGCTGTCGTGCTTATGCTATAGGCATATCTAGTGAGTTTTTAGAGTACAGGCAGTTGAGAGTGAACATATAGTCATCTAGCATACAGTCTAACAGCTCATTTTGAGAAGGTTTAGATGTAACTTTGTTCAACTATTTAACCAGGGTTAACAAGTTGTTGGCAAAACTGGATTTATTTTATTTTTTTTTTTTTTAATTCCAATTATTTGCAATAAAACAAGATCTTTTGCAGCCACAAAGTGTTTTAAACTACTCTAATTGGCATAAAAAAATGCAAACATGGCAGCCCCGTCATTAACTGTCTTGGGCACTTAGTTTCATTTTCCAACCATATATTTTGGTGCAATTTTGGTAAGCAGACATAATTAAACATATTTGAAAAACTTTCAACATTTTAACAAACAAATTTACAAGATGTGAGGTTTTAGGGCTAACTAAAATAATCTTGAAGAATTCAAATGCAATAGTTTTGTGCTACACTAGAGGGCTCTTCATTTACTACTCCGTACCAATGGACCTATTTTTCCAAACTCCAAACTAAACCTTCATCACAATTCATTCTCTCTACACACTTCATCACTCACTAAGTACAGTCCAGCTTTTCATGTTCTAATATTAGCAGGATCACTGAAACAAAGCTTTAAAGTTTATACACTGCCATATCAGCTATGGCACAACTACAGACATCAAAACACCATGCAACTGTAAGAAGATGGCAAAAGCATGGAACAGGCCTTAGAGGTAAAAGAGTGCACCTCCAGATTACTGCCAGACATTAAACCCCACCATGAAGACAGTTCCAATACGATTATTTCCTTTGGCTGGGACTCTGAATGAACAGGAAGCACTGGGAAACACCTGGCTGATGGTGGTAAAATGGGAAGTTCTCAGTGATATTCTGAAACATACTCCAGCCAAAACCCCCCAGAATGGCTCATTCCACTCCATTAGAGCTATTCAGCAAGCTGGAAACAGGCTACAGGCGACCGGGGGCCAAGAGGCCATTAGTCCCCCTCAGGCAGAGACAGGGCCAGGAAATCACGTCTTAAACTGGACAGCACACTGGCCAGACAGGACTTAGAGTAATGGACATGGCTGGCACTCCGCATACCCCTCATGGAGAGTGCCCAGACAGAGCCTTTATGTCCCCTGAGGGGAAGGTTGTTGAAGCCTTTGGCAATGGGTTTTGGTGTTTTGGTTTGCAAAACAACACAAGAAAACACGCTATGTTTTCTTGAAGAAGGAATTGCTTCTCATCAAACTTGTGGGCACAAAAAGAAATTACAAGAAAAACCTTTATTTTTTACAAACTTCTGAGTGAGACCAAGACCATATTTAGTAAGACCAGTGCCCAAGACAGAGACAAGTCAAATGGTGATAAGTTTGTGAAAGGTGCAAGTCAAAACAGAAAAGATCTCAAAACTGGACTTGAATCCTACAGTCCTAGTGGCATGTAAAGAGTGTATATTAACTTGCCAAAATATTGCTTATAGTGTTCCTTTGTAATCATTTAAAGCCCAGGTTTCTGAGGCTGGTTCTGGAGAACTGCCGGTCTTGCACAATTTAGTGTTTTCTCAGCTCTACCAAACCCAATTCAACTCAGGAAGTCCTGCTGATGAATGAGGTGTGTTGGGTGTAGGAATAATAGTAAAAATAAGAAGCACAGAGGATACTTCAAGACCAGGGTTGGGGATCTGTAATTTAAAGTATAGCTCCAGATCTTCATAAGCAACTGAGAGGAAAACTGTCCAACTCCTTGTGGTCCCCTAAAAACATTACAATTATTTCATATAAAGAATTGTGGTTCCTGTATGGCTTACTAAAACTGACATTGTTTATTTCAGCATTGCATGGTCTCAAATTCAATGTGCTGGTCTATGAAACCAATACACAAGTTATGATTCCAAATTCTTGCTATGCACTATGTGATCAAATGATCAAAACATCAAAAATAGGACCCAATACTGAGCAGGGACCTACGTGTTGCCAGCAGACACAAGTGAGGGAGAACGGAGTGTTCCCCTGCTTGAAAAAGAGGCAAGCAACTCTCGACTGAGGTACTTGGGATCCACTGAGAGCCTTCCAGCAGGGCTCAATTGTGAGAGCCGTGGTGGCTTTGATGAAGGGACAGCAGGCGCTGGGCTTTTCTCAAGGGCGCAGTGCCCAAGAGGATGCCTCTGAAACTAAGGCCCCAAGAGGAATTTCAATGGGTTAGGCATCTTGAGAAGACCACAATGACCGTACGGATGTATTAATGAGCAATTCAAGCACGCTGGAAAAGCCGCAAGTGGGTGTGTGGAGGTGTGAAACAGGCGACCTTGTCACCCCAGAATAATAGGTGGAGAGGCAACAGAGAGGCGAGTGGCAGTCATCTCAGATTTGAGGTCCGCAGTTGGTGAGATTAGCAGAGAGGGGCCTGGGGAATTGGAAACTGATCTGCTAATAGTATTCTCCTAAAGATTACAGCCACACAGCCATGTAGACTGAATGCGGGGAAAAGTCTTAGGAACACTATACACTAAAACTATTTTAGGGCTCTCACACTCATTCTCTCACTTATTCTGTCATATGCCTACAACACAGGAATAAACTCCACCAGGTGAAGACTGAACATGTCCAAGTGTTTCCTACCTGCCACCATGTAAGATTACTGGATGGTGTGAAAAAGTGAAGAATGATAAACACATAATAAATAAAGTAATATGGAAATAGATCAGCAGTTTGACTGAACGTAAACATAGGCATTAACAATCCAAAAGCATCTCCCGGCAGACATGAGAGAGGATTTGCTGATGAAAGGGAATGCATGATGAAGACAGAGAGAGAGACATCCTTTTCGAGTGACATGATGAACAACAGTAGCAGTCTATATCCTGACCTCTTCTTCACCTGCTAATGATTTCTCCAGTCCCATCTGTGCTCTCTCCGACATTCGCACTCCCTCTGCTCTAGGCCAGTTCATCGCTTTTATTTACATTCTTCTCATTACTTGCCATCTCCTACTACTGTATATGAATCAGCTGTTCAAATTTCCCTTGTCCCTGTCAAGCATCTCCAAGCAATCCTCCACCTGTGTTAGTACTTACTTGGCTTTTGTTTCTGACATCCTCCTTTATCCCAGGCCCAACATGATCCTCAGCCATGTGTTCTCAGGACCGACTGGCCATCCCAGGTCCAATTCAGTGGCTCGTACGTATTTATAATCCCTGGTCATGCATAACTCTGAATTCTCTAGTCTTACTAAAGTGCTAGACAATGACTGTTAAAGCATTTACACCAAAATCCAAGTATTTTGCAAGATGCCCTGACCCTATATTCACACAAGCACGCAACAAGCCAGTTGTGACATTTGTAGTCCGTGTCTTGTGGGGGTGTCTCAACAACTGTTTTGTCATTTGTGGACGTGCGTTGTGCTGCATTTATTTTTTTACAGATCCGACGTGAAATAATAGCAGCCAAATCAAAAGCACAAATTATTTGATGCACTAATCTGTGTAAAAATTTGTTGATTCCCATGTTACATGCAAGGCTTCATACTAATTAAAGACACCAAAGATCTAGAGACACCAATGATCTCTGCTACTTCCGGCTTTATTTTCATGTCTCCATATATATTTAATGACAGGTGGTATGTGACAGAATAAGACTAAAACGGAGTTATACGTTTTCATCCATTTTGGTGCGTCAAACGATAAATGGAAACCAACTGCTAGTAAGAATGAAAGCTGTGAGAAGGAAACTGAAGAAACGTTGGATGACAGGCACCATAGGATTCATCCAAGGAATCATTTAAGCCTATAGTCTGGCTCTTTTGCTTTACATCATCATACCTAATTTGCATAGAATTGAGAAACCTTCAATTCAGAGGCCATTTGATGCTTGCACTGAAATTGTGTCCCTGTCTCACACACATACATAGAAATTGTTGCTGGCTACAGTGAACATTTGGGGAAGACGTAAAAGGGAATACTTGTGCCAAACCCTCGGTAGGTTTGGAAAATAGGAAATGCAAGCATGTAGCTGTTTAGTTGTTCTGGGTCACCCTAAAGCTGAAGAGAAGCTATCTTTGGTTGCTGAAAAACAAAATGATTCACGATGACTGAAAAATTTGTCCTTCTACCTTTTCAGTGAGTCTGGAGAACCGGCACATGCCTCTGCTAATTCCGCTGCTTAAACCACATGACAATTTCAACATCATAAAAAACGTCTTGAGCCCTCTCTCCTAAGCTCGAAGCCAGTTTACTGCTGTATTGCTCTTGACGTTAATAAGGGACGTTACCCCGGCAATGCAAAGTTTGTGTTTGGTAATAACAGTCACTAACAAAAAGAAGGAGAGGACAGGAAACTGAGGCTGTACTGAAGGTGTGTGCAGACATGTCGAAGCACTAGACTTGGCCTTTGTAGTGCCGTCTTAACTCAATCCCTATTGGCATACAGCTTATAGCCTGGAGACATGCACATAATGTGTATTCTGATTTTAACAGGGTTTTAGAAGGAGGAGGATTAAGTTGTTTGAGATGCGGGGTGAATAAAATGCACTGCTACTGAGGTTGAGGTGGATGTAAGGGAAGCCAAGAGACAAGATAATGATGCATCAATCTACAGCCATGTTCCAAGTGAGGGGAGGAAGGAAGAAAAAGGAAGGACGTACCTTGTAGCGCATCTTGGGGCAAGAGTGGATGTAAAAGCCCAGGTAGTAGAAGGAGAGCTTGGGTGACTGCTTCTGCAATTGCCTCGTGAAGGCAATCTCCCTAAAGCAAATAAATTAAATAAATAAAATCAAATAAAAATAAAAAACAAATAAATGATAACCGAAAGGTTTTAGTCAGCTTCCCTGCATATACTAAAATTAAGACAAACCATAATTATTATTATCCAGTAACTACATGGAAAACAATGCAAAAGGATTACCGTAATACTAAAAGGAAAATCATAAGAAGGAAATTTGAATTTTTGAGTAATTACTATGTTAAAGTTTCAGTTTTGGGAAAGTACCTGTTGATATCTTGTAACATAGATGTTATCATATATACCACTGTTTTAGATCTCGCTACCATAGTACAGTCTTAACTCTTAGAAATAACAGCATTAGGGCTGATAGATACGTGCATGCAGAAGTATACGTTAGCACATCAGCACCTTGTGCACATAACGTGCGTGTGTCCACTATGGGCAGTGTCACATGAACCAAACCAGTGAATATAGACAATGACAATAATAATAATAAATGAAAAAAAAACAACAGAAAATAACACTTAACTGGTATGTAAATGCACAATTCTAGCAATCATAGACAGTTTATCTGTGGTTCACGTCACCTTTATTTTTTACTGGAAGCGCTTTATATTTGCACTTGTCACAGTATCCACAATATCATGGCTATAGTTTTCTGTAAATAAATCTATTATGCAATAATGTGAGCACATCACTGTGTGTGAAGCACATGAGACTGATCTAACAGCTGTCCTGCAGGAATTTTATCATGAAGAAGAACGTTCATTATTGAAACTATGAAACTAGCTATACTTCACTAGACCAAAGAACGTATCTTGGTCTAAACCGATATTTTTAGAAATAGTTTTTTGTCAGCTCCTGTTGCAAGGTTTTTAAAAAATACACTTTTAAAAGGCTGCTTGGAAATGTAGTAGATGTACTTTTTGAAATTGTATTTCTAAAAACTTACCATGGAAAAAAAACGTCCTACCTTACCATGGAAGATAGGCAAACGTTTCCAGATACGTAACTGATCACTCTTCTTCACCAACCAATCAGTGTAATAATACATGTTAGTTCTAACTCCATTTCCAAAAACTGGGACTCAAAATCACATAGATTTTCCCTTAATAAATATGGCATTGCCAAGTAACACTGAAAAAGAGCTAGAGCAGTTGACTTGGACAAAATACAAATCCAGCTGTTTGTGACCTGGCACACTTTCCTTTTATAGATTATTTAATGCATTTTTTTTTTTCCAGAAAAGTGGAAAGTTGCATGAAATCCAAATCATTCCTATTTTCATTAGTATATAGCCTTGCGTATAGCCTGCTTCACACTTTAATTAAAAGAAAGACGACGGTAAGTATGGGCTAATGATGAACTGTTGCACGCTTTACGTATAGGTGAGAAGTGGAACTAGAGATCTCAGACTACACAGGAAGAGGGTGGAGGACGACTTTAAACTTCATCCTGATGTGTAATCAGTGAGCTCGCACCACCTGTTTCTCTTTTCTCTTCTTCCCCCCCCATCCATTTTCCAGGCTCGTCTGAATGTGCTTTGGATTTCAATAAATAAACGCAGGACAAAAGGAGAAAAACTGCTGCAGTGAACATCACACTACTCTTTCAGTCTCTTGCTGAAAATTAGGGAGCTATTGCTTGTGGGAGTGTGTGTGAAGGGGGGGCTAAAATAAAACAGATATAGTGGAAAATAAAGCACAGAAGATCGGCCGAACGACGGAGCGAGAAGGACTAAAGAGGAGGAAGAGAGTGAGAGGACAGAGAAAGGCGAGGAAGACAGAGGAATGCCAAACGGAGAGGTTCTAGAAGGTCAGCCGGTTGCTGCCAGGTTCCTGGGTTCCCATCCCCTAGTGACAAAGCCTTGCAAATCCATGAATGAGGGGGGGGGGGGGGGGGGGGGTGTTGGGTGAGGGCTCCCTTCACAAAAAAAGGATTGGGGGGGAGAAAAACAGAGAGAAAAGAAACGCCACTTCCCTCCCTCCTCACATCCCCTGACCCCACCCGCTTCATTCTGGCAGCAGCTTGAATCCCCTATTATCTCCTCTTCAGCGAGCTGACACTCCAACACAAGCTAATTATGCCACAGCACTCACCATGGGACACGAGAGCCCCGCTTCTTATTAATGTAGACGGCCATTTCCCTCTCGCTGCCACACTCACACACGCCGCAAAATTCCTTATATAATATACAACACTTCCTGCGTACGTTCTGTATTTCTCTTCAAAATCAAGTGACCCCAACTCTTAAAGTTCATTATTAAAAATCGTTACATCCCTACACCAGACAATCACTTCTACACCCACTCATTCCGAGACCTACGACGAACATGGTAGATAATGGCCAATGTATGCATTTATTTCCAAATCATAATGTATGGTAATGAGAGCAAAACGAGCACTCTGACTTAGAATTATATAGTTTCCAAACTTCGGAGGAAGCCACAAGACGTTACCGTATTTGGGGGTGAAATCCTCTCATGGGTTAACTAAGAGTGTAAAGATTCATCAGAAACAGTGCTAGGAATTTAACATGGAGAAAAATGGTTTTGATTGGTTGAACACTTTTCTTTAAAAAAAAAAAAAAAAAAAAAAAAAAAAAAGCTCCACTTTTCATGTCATAGTGTTTATTATTATTATAAACTAGAAAAATTACGACAAAATAATTTTATAAGCATTATTCTGCTCTCTGGGTGGGAGGGATGGCAGGCATGACGCTCTCTCTCCCCGTCAAGTACATCGTCGCTAGCCAATCAGGGGTGTTTGTGAGCTCATGTATGTGGAAGAGGGCAGACAGCTCCTTCCTACGAGGGGGTCACGCTGCCCTGTGACGCATCATGAGCAGCCGTTCAAACAGATGTGGCTGGCTGGCTCGCCGCATCACTGACGAAGCACGTCAGCCTTCATCCACCCAGTAGGTAGCTGTCATATAACAGTGAAGAAATGTCTTATGGGTGGAAATAAGCAGATGATCAAATAAGGGAAAAAAATGGAGGAAAATAGTTAAAAAAAATATATAATAATAATAATAAAAATGATCTGACCTTAAACATGAGTTTGAAACAAAAATGTATTTGTATTAGTGTGCTGTACTGCTCCAGCCTGCAAACTAGCTAGCGCTACATTCTGCTCAAGTTATGATTTGTATTATTCCAAAAAAGGCTTCTTTATTAAGATTCAGTGAGGTTATGTTCCAAAAAAGCATTTTTCTTACATTCTTACATCGACTTCTGCATTTCTTTTACTAAATCAAACCCATGCCATTGTCTCTTAGGGTTTTTCCCTCATCACTTTCAACTTATAAATGTAGATTTTCCTAAAGCCACTTTGTGAAACTTTGTGCCTGTTATTAAAATCTCATATATACATATATATATATATATATATATATATATATATATATATATATATATATATAAAAAAAA
>JAQQZR010000038.1:21881991-21892358 GCA_030068235.1 Notoglanidium macrostoma | reverse complement strand
TGAGCACTTAAAAACACTTATAACACTTCTGGCCTGCAGACCTTTTATTAAACACCATCACTTCCTCAGCCCAGGAGCATTTACACACTACATCAATCACACTCACACACACACACACACACACACAAAGCAGCTGACCCAAATGCTGACAGCAGCTGCTTTAGAGACCCAAGTCCAGTCTCTACTTTTCCCTTTTCGAAGGCCTCTTCATCGTTTCCCCTTTCTCCTACAATGTAAACGCAGAAAAATGTGCTGCCCTCAACAATAATGTAACCCAATAAAGTGAGAAAGCTAGTTTTCGGGTGTCAAGTAGTGAGAAGCGGCCTTCTCGCTGTGCAAGATCCGATATTAATGTGAGCAAAACCCTTGTTAACCTAGAAGAACACACATCGCCATTATAAAATGTACCTCAAAATTTACACATGCTAACACATGCCCACTGAATTCAAATGAAGAGATGTTCATGAGGGTGTGAGAAGCACCTGAGAGCAGAATAGGAGCCTAGCGAGAGGAAGGTGAAATCCGGGTGGTAGTAGAGGTAGACTGAGGAGACGCAGTTGGGCAGGATGTCGATAACCCCCACGGCTACGATACGTCCGTCTAGCCAGTACTGCTGGTGGAAGGAGCCGTAGCCCATATCGGGCCCATCAGGATCTGCCTGTTTAGTTAGAAAAAAGGAACCACGAGTGAGCAGGATAATATGGAATCATGGTAGATAAGATGTCAGACATCTCCAAAACCGCTTCTGCTCTACATGAGAGCTTCTAGAGTGTTGCATGACAATTGTAGATAAACATGCCTGATCCAGTTATAATTATATCAGGGAGCGAGTTAGAGAAGTAGGTGTTCGGTTAGAATTGAACACACACTTTTTAATGCCCGCACACTTTTCAGCGCACATTGGATTGTGTGCTGGATTGCATAGGGGTGTTAATCATTTTCAAGAAATGGTGTACACGTTAACAGATTATTGCATCCCAAATGCTGTATTATGCAGTTATCCAATCAGCTATTCATGTAATGCAAGACACAAAATCATGCAG
Source organism: Notoglanidium macrostoma (assembly GCA_030068235.1). Lineage (NCBI taxonomy): Eukaryota > Metazoa > Chordata > Actinopteri > Siluriformes > Auchenoglanididae > Notoglanidium > Notoglanidium macrostoma. The sequence goes on along the minus strand of JAQQZR010000038.1, from coordinate 21,891,315 downwards.
ATACAGGCAAAGAGCTTCAGAACTTCATGGCATGGTAGTTGTTGCGAGATGGACTGCTTTGAGTTACACAGAATGGTGCGAAAAACAAAAAAACATCCAGTGGGTTGAAACTCCTTGTTGATGAGAGAGGTCAGTGGAGAATTCCCAGACAAGTTCTAACTGACAGGAAGGCTACAGCAACTCAATGAATGACTCTTTACAACCGTGGTGAGCAGAAAAGCATCTCAGAATGCACAACACGGTGAATCTCGAGGGGGATGGACTACATCAGGAGAAAACCGAACTGGTTTCCATTTCTATCAGCCAAGAACATGGACCTGAAGCTGCAGTAGGCACAGGCTCACTGGAACAGGACAGTTAAAACAGACCAGACAAACTCGTGTCATTTTCAAGATCCAAAATGTCTGGTTTGATAGTAACATGTGGTGTTCTTGGTAAGCGTGTCAGCAAAATGTATACTGCAGCAGCCTCTAGTGGCTCCACCCCTTCCACTGCGTAGAGCAACTGCTCAGTGTTTTATTCTTATCCAGTTTTAATACATCATCCATGCAGTAAAAGTGCAATGGTTTTCACCGGGTTTCCCAGTGACCGCTGAGTGAACACACTATTCCCACTAAAAGTATGCGAAAAACATTTGCATGCATGTTCGAGCGTGCTGGAAAACCGGAATGCATTCTGTTAGGTTGCCATAAATGTACAGCGGGAACATGGTGCACACAACAGGGTATACAGTAGCTTGCTGATAGCTCCCAAATGTGGGCCATGCTGGTGTGTGTATGGGTATTGGGCTTCCCTTCACTTCAAGTCACACAAAGTTGGGGGCGAGGTATTTTAATGAAAAGACCCAGCAGGGACAAAATCAGTATCCAAACCGAAGACCAACAGGAAGAGGAGGAAATGGGAGCCTTCTTTGTATCAAACAATGACACTATATCTTGCAGGACAAACAGCTTTTGCTTTGCCACTATTCATCATGAACACTCAACTACAGCGCATTTTCAGTTTCCTATCACGCCACTGGTCCCGTCACCCAGCCGAGGTCATAAATCCCTACTTTTTCAATCAAGACGAGGGAACGAGACGGACGTCTTGCTCTTGTTTTTACCCGTGACTTCAAACGGCTCAGTGGGAGGGCGAAGGTTCAGCCAGCGCTGGTAACGGGATCTTGTCCACTCTCCACCCACTTCAACCCATCTGGGCCCAGTTAGCAGTGTTGGAATGTACTCGTTATCACGCTAATCCTGCACCCCGAGAGGCTCGCCATGCCACTGCCAGCCAAATTAAACACACTCATAACCCACAGACGCGTACACTTAAACCCCAGGTACTGCCATGACCCAACCCACCCAGGGAAAGCTGGCTATGGAGTAATCCTGCCCAAGCTCCTGGAAGGGGAAAAAAATAACAACCAAAAAAAAAAAAATGATTCCTTATTTTCAACAACATTCCACATGTGTCTGCTAATTATTTTCATACAGTCTGCTTGTCAAACAGGCTCCACGCTAAAGCTATTGAAGTGGCCGTTCAGACTCAAGCATGCGCTACAGGACATTTGAGATGAGCTGCCGTGCCTCAGACCGATCAGCGGGAAGGGGGTTTCGAAATGGACCAGATTTTATTATATTTCTCAATAGAGATATGAGGAATGAGCTTTTATTTGTCAGTACCAGATTAGTGCTGACAAAAATAGCCATTAGTAAAGAAGCACACTTGGCTCATCCGTAGTCTTGCACGCTTATGTCATTTGGCAAATATTAGAACATTTGAGCTCACGTTTGCAGAACGGCTTACGGTCATTTCTGTGCAGTTTGTGCATGTGCGATGATTTAAAACGTGATCGTCTGTCCGTATTCTGTAGAAATGCGAAGCTGTCTGTGTTTACGTCGGAAGAAAGAAAATGTGGGGCAAGGCTGTGACCCGAGAATCACCTCGGTGAACAGCCTAATGACTGCACTTTAGCCACTGTGACAGCAAGAAGCAAGGTGGGTGGATGAAAACACTCAGGCACTAATACAGCCTAAATCACTAACACATGGTGCACTGGTTCTCTATGTTGCTCTTTGTTACTCATACACAGAAGCACTGAGCGAAAGCTGAGGTAGTTAACATTCCTCAACCCTTGGCTATACAACAATAATAGCCCAACCAAATGGTCCAATTTAACTATTCAACAGTAAATATAGAGCAGGTATCCGTAACGCTGCTTCTGCAGACCTATAGAGCCCGTCGCGATCAAAACCACCTGATTCAACGAAAACGCCTTCCCTAACACGTTAAAGAAAGGTGCTTTCAATTTGGATCGACACCAAACTACACACCAGCTCTCATGATCAGACAGGTCCTCTCTTTCAGACAGTATAAATAGATAAAGGTGGAGATCATGGACACATAACTACACTCCAGTTGCTCACCAAAGCAATCAGTGATGGCTCGTTGAGTTTGTTTGAAAAAAAGACGACGGGGGAAAAAAAAACCTGTTTGATTATGGCTGCGGTTCATGGCATGACCTGGCATGTTTCCTGTCCCTTATATCAAAGCGGTACCTCAGCTGAGTTCCACAAGCCACCAGCTATGCAGAGGCCGGACAGTCAAATTCTCGAACGATTTATCTCGTAAAAAGGCTTAAAAAAAAATGTAGGCGCATTCTCCAACCTATCCTTGTTGCGTGCAAATCCGTTTAGGGCATGAGTAATTTTCCATGCACTCACAGACCTTTCTCTGATGACTTTCAGCGAAATTGTCAACCAATTACAACGGGTTACTAATGATAATAATAATAAAAAAACAAGACTACACTGAACTAGTTTTGCCAGGCCATAAAAGCCTCATTTAGGGAGAATTTTCTGTTCTTCGGTTTATATCTCATATGAACTGGCATCCAGAAACAAAGACCAATGTTAGCTGAAGCACTAATAAACACTTAAACTCTGCTCTTTTCTTTTATACCAGCGAGAAAACCTCATTTTACGACCCAACAGTAGATGCTTTCCAACATGCAGTTCCAATAGTTATCAAAACACTCCTGATCAGCAGTCATCAAGTGCAAAGTGGAAAATAAAGATGTGTTCAATTAGATCTGAAAGCGAGCCTTGGAAAATCTAGCTCTTGTGATCAAACGGACTTGAAAAGTACGGACAGGCAAACACAGATCAAGAGGGATGTCGGACACGTACGACACACACCAGCCGTTCACCGGAGCGACCGATGATGGCTCGTTGAGTTTGCCGTGAGGAAACAAGGGCGTATGATTACGGCTGAGGCTCATGGCATGGCCAGATACGCTGGGATCTGAATCAGACGCTGGGGTTTGCAGCTTTTGGAGGTCCGAGTAATTGAACACAGATTGAGCGCACATTGTGCCCGGTTGCGCGAGTCATGTTGCTCGTATACTCCAGGTGGGTGTGACAGAGTGTGTGTTTGTTTACCACAGCAGCTGAGTAAGGAGCAGTGACATCAGTGTGTCTGTGTCTGTGTGTCTAATAGAGAGAGAAATTGAGGTTATGGGGCAAAAGTGGTACCCGATGTCCATAAAATTTTGACGACTAATTACACAACAGCACTGTTAACGAGCATTTCCCCTAAGGACAGACACATCATGGGCCAATAAAAAGGCATTTAGCATAGCCAAGCAGAACCAGGCTCCCAAATGCGAGGCAGGCCTATCTCTGTGCACGGGAGTGGCGGTAACACGCAACGCACACAACGCACGCACACACATGCACGCACACTGGGAGAGAGCTGCAGCGTGACTGCAGCACACAAACACACCTGAGTAAATAGTACCAGGTGAATGAGGTGAGGTGGGGGCGGAGTCACATGACTTTCGTTTCCTCCTGAACTTCTGAACAGGGTTCAAATCTCATTGTGTGCGCTTCTGGAGGCGGACGCACAACACGTAGTTCATTCTTACCTTGTCATTTCGCTTATAAATAACGACGAGGTACAGGAATGTGAATGTACTGAATGAAGTAAACAAGCAAACAGATTTAACATCACGTCCACACTGCGAAAGCGAGGAAGTGGTGGGATACTTGTTACCTTATAACGTTGCTACTTAAAAAATATCAAATAATTATTCATGGTCTAGAACACAACAAAAACTGAATGACAAAAATTGGCAGCAGGATGAAGATTTTAATGATTCCCACATTACTGTAATGTGTCATAGTTAATACTCTCACCTGTAAACCTGCCATAGGAAGACTACAGGAACTGAAATCACCACCCTTTACACCAGAGCCTTATAGCTCGCAGGAGAGGAACCTGATGTTCTTCTGTTGTATCAGCCCATCTGACCATCTTGCACATTCGGAGATGCTTTTCTGCTCACCATGGCTGTAAAGAGTTTTTATTTGCGTTACGATTCCCTTCCTGGAAACGTGGACCAGAATGTCCATTCTCCTCAACGAGGTTTTTCCCGCACGCTGTTCTGATGCTCACTCAATGTTTTTTTTTTGTTTTTGCACCATTCTGTGTAAACTCTAGAGACTGCTGTACATGAAAATCTCAGATGATCAGCAGTTTCTGAAATACTCAAAGCAGCTCATTGGGCACAAAACCATGCCATGGTGACGCTATACAGAGTAAATTTAATGATGTTATTACTAAGAAGTGACAATAATGAATGACTTTGTGAACAAAACATGAAACCTCCATGTGAAGTCAAATACAATGCGCTATTAACACTAGACATTTCTGTTCAGATTTACTGTTCAGATTACATCCACAAAGGTATTTTAGGTTGCAATTATAGGCAATTATACTAATTTACCTTGTCTGACAGGAAAACTAACACTTATTTACCGCTGGAATTCCTCAAGCATCTCGTTAACAAATTATGTCCACTCATATGATGCAAGTGTGTTGATTAAATCTCACTCGAGCCATGTAATCAGGAACACATTTTTTTGCACCATTCATACACGTGTTCGAGACAGACAGAATGAACATTCAAAGCTGTAGTACAGTACACGATGATGTGGGTCATGTAAGGTTGAAAAGAAAGTGTGTTCAGGGTTAAGAGGACAAGGCATGGGATGTGTATCACTGTGCGCACATGTGTAAGCCAGCAGTCGAGCTGATCGTGAGGCGCCTGGCAAGTGGGCTTGATGAGGTGCTAAAACCTCGTCTCTTAACGCCATTAATGGCTTTTAGTGCCAGGCTAGAGGGCCCCAGAGGGAGGGGAGTCTACCTCAGTCACTCCTTCACTCCTCTTTCTTGCCATCTCTCTTGTTTTAAAAAAAAAAAAAAAACATAAAAAACCTGTCGTTACGCTTAATTACAGGTGTAAGTGCTTTGCTGTGACTGTAAAGACCTCCAGTCGCGGTGTCGCACTCTACACGACCTCGAGGCTTGCTTCATGGTATTTAAAACGGATCGTTAACATTCAACTGGGGTGAATTTAAACAGGAAGAATTTAAATAGGGACGTGAATGTTTGGTGCTGCAGGTAATGAGGGACAGAACGCAAACAAATGGCAATGTCACTTTGTATGTCCTTACAGCACGGTTAAGGAAACGAATCTGGTCCATGGTTTCTGAACTTCAAAACCTAAAGCAATTATGCAATTTAGAGATATTCGATACTACATTTTACAGACAATAAGTCATCCCTGCGTGTACGAGCCTAGATTATATCCACCCTGAGAAAAAAGTAATATAAAAGCTGCTTTGTTGTCACATCAATGCCTCAGGTAAGTTTTCTTTACAGCATTTTAGTTACTAGTAGGACAGCTGCAGGAGGCGTATCAATGTTTTGCCTTACTAGGCTGATGTCATAATCCATCTGCTTCAACGTTCAATAGCACGTGTTATTTTAATTCTGATATTCCACTCGCATTCCTCTCTTTTTCTTTAATCCCTCTATCCTTCCAATGGGAAATTTTTCAAACTGCTCCCATATAGTCAATTTTCGGAATAACACGCTTGCTAGACGTGTTCAGGACAATACTACAAAACTCTCCAGCTCTTTTCATACCTTCATCACTCCCGCGTTCTTCTCATCCCTCGTTTTTCCTCCCATTGACATCGATTCATTTTTCGAAGCCTGACTGCTCCTACAGATTAAATGCTAGAACCACCTAAGTCGTTGTCATACCTTACATAAACGCGGCATAACTTTTTCTCCGCTCCTCTTTCTTTCTTTCTCATCCTTCCATCCTCCCATTAGAAACCCCTGATTTTAATACTCCTATATCTTCTAAGGTAGAGTCATGAAACTTGGTATATGGATTCAATTGCAAAAGTACAGCACTTAACTACTTTTCATACTACTGACACTCATCTGTCTCACCCTTCTATTCTTTCATTCATCCCTCCATCCTTTTATAATAAGCCACAGATTTTACTACTCCTTCAACTTTTAAGGTAGAAATGCAAAACTTCGTATGCAGATTCAACTGCTGAAGTAAAGCACACCCATACCCTTATCTATCTATCTATCTATCTATCTATCCATCTATCCATCTATCCATCACTTAATATCAACTTCCCCATCTCCTTCTTAATTTCTTTGTGCCAAAACTATAAATCACAATCTATCTGTTTTTTATTACAATCCTGATTTTGCATAATAGTTTTTTGAATTGTTTTATTTTTTATCCATTATTTGACTTGAGCAGGCCAACAGCTGTTGTGTTAAAAGCTCTTTGTTAAAAGCCGGACGATAAAGGGATTTATGTGACTAAAATGTCATGTTTGGTTACATATTCTGAATTATAATATTTTGGGGGGTAAAAAAGTTTATTAATGTTCAATCCAAATCACATATTTATGGAAAACTGGGAGAGCTAAACCCTATGGTCAGACCCAACTACACCATGGTCCACTTATGTTATTTGGTTTTCCTGATCCAGTTCATCCAGAGACTGCACCAGTGTTGATCTTTCTCTTTCCATGCTGTCTGACATTGGTCACACACATCACAGTGTAGCCATACTCCATCTGCTTCCACTTCAGACCAAATCACTGTGTTTTTCCTCCCTAGCGTGTATAAATGCACGCTTCTCCAAGCCTCTCTGACGAACACATTTTCCAGTGTTATTCTTCCTCAGGACTGACACGTGGTGGTCACCACCACGACACGCAAACGATTCTGAACATTACAGCGTTACATTGGCGATATTACACCTGGAAGAGGTACACATGCTGGATGCGGCCTCAGTGTTAAGAAACTTACCTCTAGTGGTGAGTCACACAGGAACCTCTTAAACTGCAAAGACGAGAGACAGGAATGTCAGAAAAGTTAGTGCACATGATCATTAAGCACTAATAATTCATACAAACAGCTATTACACCAAAAAAAACTAACCAAGATTCACAAATAAACAGGAAGTGATTCACAAGGGTCGGGAAGGGCAGATCGGTAACACTAGGCCCAGGAACTGAACCCTGGATGGGACACCAGATCATTTCTGCTGTCTAACTGCTGTCAAACAACATATGCTTTTCTATTTATTGGGTTTTAATCTTGTAAGCATGGAACGTGTACTACCTGGAACATTACCCAGATACTGCAGAGCTTGTTGATTGGTTAAACAAGCAAGCAATGCTGTGATTGGTTGGAGTAAAATGGGCATTAGTAAAAATAAAAAAAAAAACCATCTTGTGATCTGATTGGCTAGAGCAGACCCAGGGGAAGGAAAAACACACACTTTGTGGATTAAACCACATGAGTTAACATAAGAAATGTTTCAGAAATCCACAAATAAATACAGACTGTTCCACAAATGCCGAATGATGAGCAAAAGCATGCAGCCAATTCCACAAATAAACAATGGGGTGAGGGAGGTTTTGCGTTTATGTGTGAACCAATGAGGTACTTATTTGTGAATTACAAAAATATTTGTAGATCACGTATTTACTTGTGGATCTCACGTTATATCTGTGAATCGCTTACTGTTTAGTTGTGGATCTTTTGTTGTGGAACTTTACTTATCTATTGTGGAACCCCCCATATACACATGACATGGCCAACCTGACTTTTTTTTCCCCCTGAGCATTTTCATGCTCCATCCATCATCCTTAATTCTAAGAAACTCCAAATGGATCATCTATCCTACGTGCTACAGGGTTTTTCACGCAACGAAAAAAACACACCTTTCTTTTGCGTTCACTTGTGAGCAGTGCATGTTAACAATGGCGTACTTCTGACATGACGACACTAACAACCTAGCATAAAATACCATGCATGGGGAAAAAAATGAGACGAAGGGAAAGACAACAAATTGCCTTTGACAATGTTCTTTCGTCTGTTGAGCATTTTTTTCCACTGTGTTTGGTGGATCTGCCTTTTTTTTTTTAAACTGACTGGGTGACCCTCAGGGTCTTGTGGATAAGCTGGGCGTATTTAGAGGTTGAGCTCACAAACCAAACTAAATGAGAAACAGCGACCAAACTGCGTGGCAAGTACATGTGCAGCCACAACACACACAGAGATACACACACACACACGTCAGTGATGTATGAGGTGTGCCTAAGCACAAATCTTATTGACTAGAATAGAAAGGGCAACATGAAACACTGTAAAGCCATCATAATAAAGATAGATGAAACAACACCGGATACGTGTTGAACAGGCAACACAAGGGCACTGGAAAGATTAGCTACACCGTCCTGAAATTGTATACACTCAATAATCACTTTATTAGGAACACCTGCTCGTTCATGCGATTATCCGATAAGCCAATCGTGTCGCAGGAGCACGATGATCCGGGTCGAGAGCTTCAGTTAATGTTCACATGAAACATCAGAATGGGGGAAAATGTGATCTGAGATTCTGTCGGTGGAAACATCTTGCTGATGAGAAAGGTCAGAGGAAAACAGAAAACAGAAAGGCTATGGTAACTCAAATAACCACTCTTTACATCTGTGGCGAGCAGAAAAGCATGTCAAAACATGTTGCTCCTTAAAGCAGATGGGCTACAAGAGTAGAGGACCACATCGAGAACAGGAAACTAAGGATGCAGTGGGCACACGGCAAAGGGCAAAGGAAAGGTGTGGATACATTCTCTGGCCACTTTAATAGGAACACCCACTTTAATAGGCATTCAGTGAGCCTATTAAAGTGGCCAATGTGTGAATATATATACTCTTGCATTCCTTGTGTGTGTGTGTGAGAAATAGCTTCTTCCTGGCGCCAGAAAGACGTGTTATCCTCACCCCCTTGGCTTGTTGGCCTTAATGCAGGAGAGTAAGGGAGTCAGAAAAAGCTTGATCAAGCACCCTTAACTCTCTCTCTCTCTCTCACACACACACACTCACACACACTCACACTCACACACACTCACACACACTCACACACACTCACACACACTCACACACACTC
>JAQQZR010000038.1:21853882-21880853 GCA_030068235.1 Notoglanidium macrostoma | reverse complement strand
CACTCACACACACTCACACACACTCACACACACTCACACACACTCACACACACTCACACACACTCACACACACTCACCCCTTTAAAATTCCAGGAGCCCCATCCAATTATTAGACTCCTGATTTCAGACCACAGGTTTTTGATAGGTCCAGGGGACACACACAACTATTAAACATTTCATAAAAGGGGAACAATCTTTCTTTTTGTTTTTGTGTGCGTGTGTGTGTGTATGTGTGTGCGCGCACACGTGTGCATGTGCGCAAAGACTTCCTGTACTGCTGTCTGTGATTCTGAAAGAACGGTAGGGAAACAGAGCCATCTTCAAGAAAGAATGAGAGAGAAAGACGGAATGAGAGTGAGAGACAGTGACAGAGACAATGAGGGATATGGTGAGATAGAGAGAGAGAGAGACAGAGAGAGAGAGAGAGAGAGAGAGAGAGACGGAGAGTGAGAGAGAAGGAATTTCCCACATATATGTGAGATAAGTCTGCTTACATGAGTGTCTGGGAACATTTAACACATTAGAGGTCAATAAAACACCATTTCTGTAAATAACTCATAGTAACATTTCTACTGTTACCTGGTAAGCAGGGCCTCACATACACGCACACATGCACGCATGCACACATGGTGCACGCACGCACACACACACACACACACACACACACACACACGTGCATATGTTCTGGAGAAAGCAGGCTCCTGTGGTTTTAAATGCTACACAACAGTAGGCTACGACTCTTATTGAAGCGCTGGAGATAATTAGTCAGTTACCAGCTGTTTTTTTCCACTTAATGTCTTTGTAGCGAACACCAAAAAAAGGTCAGGGGAGGCCAAAATGATGTCAAGATCAAGGCAGATGGAACTAGAGGTACCAATAACTCTGCTGTTGTTACCGAGTGCCCATTTTTACTGAATAATAGATATCGACGGCTCCATAAAATAACAGATGAACCTTCATAGCTGCTCCACATGATCTGCAACAACATTTGGTGGAAATTGATTGATGTAACAGCAAATATTACTTTCTAAATCTCACCAGATTTCACAACTTAAAAAAAAAAAAAAGAAAAGAAAAAAAAAATAAAAAAAGAAAAAATAAAAAGTTAATAGTCACTAGTCATGGTCATTTCTATTTCCAGCAGATATGTCAATCATATGTCTATAAATTTACAATTCCTTTCTAGAAATTTGTATCACTTTTACCAGTGGGTCATTTTGAGACAGTCAGTATACAGGTAGCTGTACAACTTTTGAATTTGTGTAAACTTTATTCCTGCTACAACAGCCATCCATTCATTCTTTTTTAGTAACAGCTTTATTCTGGTCAGGGTTGTGGTGGATCCGGAGGCTATCCTGGGAATACTGGGAACAAGGCGGGAGCACGTATTGGATGGGACAACAGAACATTAAAGAGCACTATGCAAACTCACATTCACACACTCATTCACACCTAGGGGCAATTCTGCAAGGCCAATCCACCCACTGGCATGTTTTTGACGGTGGAAGAAAACCGAACAACAACAAGGAAACCCGTGTGAACATGGGCAACCTGAGAACACGTTTTCATATTCCTATAATGTAAACCACAGTTCATTCAATCTTTGGTCGTGTGTGTGTGTGTGTGTGTGTGTGTGTGTGTGAGTGATGATCCATTCTGACAAACCACTACAATAAACTAGTACTCTAAAAGTGAAGTCATACTTCTGGGAACAGTCACACAAATTAAACTGTAGCCCCAACTACAAAACCTCCATCCTAGCAACCCAAAGATTTTTTTTATAAACCAAATGTAGCCTGACATTTTCCTATAAACGTCACCTGTCTCAATAACATACAAGTGCAATAACATCATATGTTAAAGTACTGGCTGCTGTTACAGCTTCATTTAAATGATTATGCACTAGCCAAGAACTAAGGAATGCAGAAAGCACAGCAATTATTGCTACTGAAACTTGGAGTTGATTTAGCCAATGGCACCAACCTCGACGGTGCACATCAAGGTAAACTTTTAGAAGGCGGTTACGTATTGCCAAATTAGTTTGCTTTATACACGCCCTGGTTCTTGCTCCAGACTCTCAGAGCTGAGTGTTTGTCCCACATAGGCCATAAACACTTGCTGGAGCTGAGTTAATGCATACACATGCACCCACACATACAGCTTCCCTGCTATAAAGACTGCTCTCTTATGGCACCAGGAAAGAATCTGGGCAGGACTGGTGACTCTCGCAACTTTTAGTATTCATAGCCATGGTTTATAAGCTGGCGTATTTATTGATTTGCCTAGCCCCCTTGGCTGAGCCAGGCCAGTTTCCAGGCCTGGGGGGACAAAAACCTTCTCACAGGTTACAGAGAGTGCTGGAAATCTCCTTCTCCTCGACTATTCTCTCACACTGCCTTGTTGTTCAGGCGCTTTCAGGTCAGCCGTATGATATCGGCTTCTACACAGACCTGGGCTCACAGCACCATCACACTGGTACCAGCCTTTTCTTCTGAGATAAACAAGAGGCTAGCCCTAGTAGTGAACCCCAAAAGCACAAAAAGTCCAAACACTGGACAGATGTGCAGTATCTCAAAGGTCTTGCTGCAGATTTTCCCTGCAAACAATCAGATTGTACGACAATTGATTACAAAAACTGGGTCTGTTTTAAGGAACTGATAATGGCCATGAAGAATTCATTGACCTGATGGGTTTTTTTTTTTTTTTTTCCCCAGTGGCTGCATATTGCAAACAGCTGAGCAAAACAGACTGTTTGAATAAACAAGCATTCCCAGAATTCCCAGCTAAAACTTTGATTGGATGCGTCTCTCGGTCTTATTTGTAGAAATAACCTGGAAAATACATTATACAGCCAAAGTTTGTGCACACCTGACCATATGTGCTTTTTGAAACATTCTATTCCAGATTTAGTCAACATTTTACTGGTATAACAACCTCCAGATTTCTGGGAAGGCTTTCCATTCGATTTTTGAGCGTGGTTGTGGGGCTTTATCCATTTAGCCACGAAGGTGATAGTGAGGTGACAGGTGAGCCCTAAGGTGCATTTGGCGTTCAAGTTCATCCCAAAGATGTTCAGTAGGGTTGAGGTCAGGGCCACTCAAGGTCTTCCATACCAACCTTGACAAAGCGTGTCTTTACTGACTTCATAAGACTTCATGCTGGAACAGGTTTGGACCACTGTTGGGGAAACTGTAATGCTACAGGATACATAGACACCCTATACTACAAACTTTGTGGTAACAGTATGGGAAGGCGCACATATGGGTATGATGGTCAGGTGTCCATAAACGTCTAGCCATATAAAGTAGAACATGTTAAAAAATGTAATAGCATAAGCCTTGGTACCAAGTGTATTGTGTGAACGCGAAAACCTGTTCGGAAAACCGCGTCACGGTTTAGAGTGCTTGTTTGTGTTTATTCCACCTTCATCTCAGCCTTAAATCGGTAAGCATCCAGCACAGCCAAATAATACTCCTGTGAGCAAAAAACATGCTGTGTTTGAAAAAACTAAATGATATGAAACAGTGCTTTAACATGATAAAGCAATATACTACTGTTGAGGCTGATAAAGCTGGACACAAATCTAACGATTATGCTCCTGGACAGGTATGTGAACACAATCTGTATAAAGCTTTGAACTGTCTAATGACCTGCTCTATGTAATAATCAAGAGATTTTTATTAGGAAGAATAATCAACAGCGAAGGCACTCCTGACCATTCTCATAAATCAGTATCAGACGAATTTCGAGTGTCTAAAGTGTTATAATAAGCTGAATGGCTTGAAAGCATGGTAACTTTACATGAACCACTGTAAGCTCTGGGGAAGAGCTGTACCTGCATGGTGCAGGAATGGGAGGTCAGGCTTATTCAGCTCAAACTATTCGAAACGATCTAATCCTGAAAAATCATGCACAATTATCTATCAAATTAATTCCAATTAAATAATAAGATTCCTAGTGGTGACAAACTAAACTTGTAGTATTCCCAATTACATGGAAGAAGAACTTTTTCTACTGTAAAGGCTCTCATTGCCACTAGATCAGCATTTGTCTGCACCACAACAAAAGACGAACATACCCTAGATTCTTACTTATTACAGTAACAAAGTTAAAGCACAAATACCATCCACTTTATGAAATTGTGGCATTACAAAATTGAAAACGTTAGGCAAAAAAAAATATTAATTTAAAGTCAGTCAATCTGTTACCTAAACCAATTTCAACACATCCACACTATGATTAGAATCTTTTACGTCAATCTATACTGAATTAATTTCACTGATTTCCTCCTTAGACTCATCAAATAGTTTAGTAAACCCAACACCTAGGCATTTTTCGAAACAAATACAACCAGTAGTGTTTGCTTCCTGGTATTACGTTATCATGGTGCAGCCTTTTATACCATAGACACAATATTCTTCTAAACAAACTTTGAAAATCTGTTGCCGTTAATAGAATTGATGTTTGCTGAATGTTGGTATCTGAATGTTAATGGTAACTTCTATTTACTACTGTGTATGCAATAGTAAAGGCTGGTGTTCCCCAGGACTCTGTTCTAGGCCCAGTGCATTTTCCCTGTATATGCTATATCGGAGTTCAATTGTTCATGAGTAACTTCATGTATGTACCAAGGGAAAGCCTACCCAGTTCATGTATGTTAATATCTCATAGAAAGTGTGAGCTCTATGTTGTTAAAAAACAAACAAACAAACAAAAGGATTGTAAAAAATAAGCTGTTTGACTACCATTGTGACTCAAGCAGCCTTTCAGCTGAGAAAACCTTTCCTTACTGCAATGGTTGGGCATAAAATATTTTAAGAGCTGATGTGGTCCATGGTGGTACTACATGTGGGAAAGCATGCGTGCAGGAGAAGACTCGTACCTGGCTTTCATCACATTCGAATGCATCGTCACCATGAATGGCCATCTGGTAAAGGGCAAACAGCTCCACTGACTGCTCGTACGACGCCAAGAAGTCAGGGTCCTCAAAGCTGACCGGCACTAGCCTCACCTTCGGGGCAGCAGGATGGAGGATGATTAGTGGGAATAAGAAAAATGGCCAAGTGACCAGAAATGAACAGGGAATGGACACAGTAACGTTTCATTTAGCAGATACAACCGGATTAAAATGATGAGAAGTAATGCGCAAGGTTAAGAAGTGTCAGAAGTATGGAATAAATGGGGATGAAGAGACCAAGTAAAAAGAAAGCAGCATTATGAGAATAAGCTGGCACACAGAGGTTACAAGGAAACAACAGGACTGTTCATAGACATACAATGTGACTAAATTTGTCTTGAGAAGACAAATCTCTCACCCCTGCTCATTCCTTTTCATGTATAAGATCCATTAAGAAATATTTTGTCTTCTGTTCTTTTGTGCCATTATTTCTCCTCACCACAGGAACAGTGATGATAATGGAGGGAATGGAGGGCATCAGGAATCTGAAGGTGAGGCTAGCATTATGCTCAGCTTCTGACTAACTTTAAAGCAGCAACGAAAAGCACCAATCAGTGAACACTCCATGGAAGGGATTTTAACGTTGGACTATCCAACCATGTGTCATTCAAGGAATAGCCTTTACGATATGGTGGAAAGAGAGTTGAGATTGTTCATCATTGTTGCCTTGTACTGCACAACGCTGTACACGTACTAGAAGAAACAACAACAGTTTGGTGCTTCACACAATAAGCCCGATGTGGAGGGGGGGGGGGGGGATCATGCACAAAAGCCCACAAGCAGCAGGAATGAGTTTTTCCTAAACAACCAAATGGAAAAGAAACAGAAGTACTACTTATGTCCAATTCTTAAAAAAAAATTCTAATAAAAGGCAGCAGCACTTGTTCTGGCAGGAACCTGAGATTTTTTTTTTCCATTCTGTTCCAACAGTGGCCATTTTCATAAAAAAAAAAAAAGAGGTTTAAAAAGGTTAAAAAAGGTTAGAGTTTTGAAAACTGCATGAGTTATATTCTGACATATAAAAAGACTGCTGAAAAAAATGTTGAAGTATTCCTTTAAGCAATTTTCAGTATGCTATCAGAATGGTTGTGAGCAAACTTGAAGCACTGCATGTACTGCATGTGCTAATACTGTTCATGAGGCTGTATCAATCTCAAGTGCTTCATCATGCAGATTTGTTCCGAGTCTTTTCTTACTGACTAGTGAATTAAAAATGGATCCAAACCTTGCATTTGCTTCTCCCATTAAACCATTATCATGGTCTGTGGCTAACAATTAACCTGTCCTAAAGTTTGCCAATTGGTGTCAATCTTTGATGTCCAACTCGTGTGTATTGCCACAAAAACAACACAGTATATTATAACAGATGACTTCATGGCATAACATAGCATAAAAAAACTTCAGTAATAGGACGTAAGAGAAAAAGGTTCAATTTGAGGGGAAACTAAGGGAAAATGACTTTTCGCTGTAGTTTGAGGGTTAGAGAGTCTTTCTCTAAGGAATGGAAAAACATCCAAGAAAACCAAAAATCAGACCTGAAAATATGACCCACTTAGTGTGCCATCCATCTGTATCGAAGAGAAAACTCAAGGTTAAAATACAGCCACCTTATAATCATGGAGATACTTTTCGAGAAGAATTTGCGTTTCAGGTAGCTTAAGTGCAGCTAAAAGGAAAATTACATTTGCGGGCTCAGGAACAGAGTGAAATTTAACAAGCTGAACTGCGGATGAAGTTTGTCTGGACATGGGCATAAGCAGACAGAAGATGGATGTTTATTCGTACAGCCAGTGAAAGGCATGGAGGTAAAATACCTGCTCTGGAGCCCAAGCAGTTCAAGATTAACAACCACCCAATTTTGCCGGGACACCTGTAGAAACAGTCTTCCTACTACGTATGGGAGCGGTTTTCTCATTTCCTTCCTCCTCTCTTACATGACCGCTTCTGTCTGAAGACTCTATTCATTCTCTCTCTGGCGTGCGCATTCTCAAGCAGCACCGAGCTCAATCCCTTTCCCATAGGCTTCCAGCTTAGCCTCATATCCGATTTGTTTGAACAGATTATTCCATCTCACCTCTGTTTAAACACCCGGCTTATTAATGTCTGTGCACTTTCTGTGTCTAGCTTTTATTTCTTTTCAGTAACTTTCCCCATGTCTCTTTCACCTTAACTGACATTCAAATTCATCACTTTGCATCACTGCTCAACCTGCACCATAAACTGAACTCAAAGGCCTCGCTGCAAATGAAATGACATGATACGTAAAATGAGTGGCATGGTGGTGTGGAGGTGGTGCTGCTGCCTCACAGCTCAAGGAGCCCTGGTTTGATCCTGAGCTCAAGTTACTCTGTAACCCTTCCAATCTCCATCTTTCCATTTTGGGTGAGCCAATGCCCACTGTAGCCCCAGATTCTTGTTCTTGGCTGACAGGAGTGGAACCTGCTGTTGTAGCCCATCCATTACACGGTTTGACATTTTATTCATTCTGAGATTCTTTTCTGCTCACCATGGTTGTAAGGAGTGGTTATGTGAGTTACTGCTGTGTTTAGCAGTTCAACAACCAAAGTCACGGAGATCACATTTTTCTCCATTCTGATGTTTGATGTGAACTGAAACTCTTGACCTTTATGATTGTATGCACTGAGCTACTGCTTCATGATTAACTGATTGGATATTTACATGCATGAGCAGGTATACAGGAGTTCCTATTAAAGTCACTCTTCATAACAGACATCCAAACTATCCGCACACCTCTGAGACTGGCCAGTATCGATGGAAACCATTATTAGCTAACCACTAACAGCTTCGATGGAAACCACTATAAGCCAATACGAGGAACTCAAACAGTGAAACTTGACCAACAAATTCTATATCATTTAATTCTCTTAATGGATTTTGCATGTTTTTGAACTGATGGATGAGCATAGAAAATGATATACAAGACGCCGTTTACCTTCAACACAGAGCACAGTCTTCTCACATCTCGTTTCACTCTTAGAAAGGTTCAAAAGCTTGAAATCAATGCTCACAAGAAAATGTTTCCCCTTAGATGTTGAAATTCTGGATAATCTGCCTCAGATGAAGCCACAGCAAGGTTGGTGGGGGGACAAATCACTAGCCTGGGTGAACAGGACAAGCTGATTTAGGCTATTACGTTTTAATTCATGGTTATCTGTTGGCAAGTAGGTTTAACAACCAGAAAAGACTAAAAAAACCCTATTCTTAATCATGAAAAAATGACGAATGTTCTTTTCAGAATCCGGACAAAAACAAAGCTCATATCCTCATCATGTGACTCACCTGCTTACTCCATACAGTCACCTAGTGATTAAACATGTTGTGAATAAAGACACTAGCTAGCACTTACGTGCGATGAGAAAACAGAACACCATGTCTCATAGCCGTCAAAGTGATCGATAAGTTATTACATTATGTTAGCTGGCACTTTTTAGCCAAGGAGGTTTCCAGGCAACCAAAACATGGGATTGGCCAGCATGCTGGAGCTTCCACTTGCCTGGTGAGCTAGCTTATAAATGTATCATCATTTCTCCACCCTGATACCACTTCTCGTCCAGTCAGAGGCCATGTCATGTATATTCAGGCGCAGGTGTCACCTCAGTATCCCACCCAAACTGCGTGACCTCTGACCTGGCTCTCACTAGGCTTATCAGGTGGGTCTTGGTGAACAACCATCTGGTAGAGTTTGTACACTTGGTAAGATGCATCGAAAGAAGCTTTGAACTGTGGACTGGGTGGCATGGAGCGCACTAGCCTCACCTTCAAAAAGAGGATGTTAAGGAGGAAGTTACCAAGAAAACAAATACGATGCATTATCAAGAGAGAAAGGCTGAGTGGAGTAAGACATTAAAGAAGTATAATAAATACATAAATATTGTGCAAACAAAAATACACCAAGTTGCAAGGTTATAAGGTGCACCTACTTGTACTCATCACATAATCTAATCATCCAATCATCACATCAAATAATATTTGGTCAAGGGTGGTCTATTTCCATTGATGGATGGAGTTCAGGGGTATCCGTGGCAACGTATGAGCTAGAGTAAGTAACTGCTATTTATTTATTTTTTTTTACGTGGCAAGTGTATCTGATGAACTAGCAACTCAGCATGAATCTCATCTCAAAATGATCAAAAGATCTATGATCAGAAACTTAATGAAAATATGACAAGCAAATTTTAAGCAAAATAAGAATATTCATTAAAATCACTAATGTATACAGTGGGGTCCAAAGACATTATTTTGCAATTTACCACCAAGGTTTTCCTTACAAATTATATTATCAGCAACAATTTGAGCAAAAAATAGAATCTTAGAAATATTACATGAATTTCAGAACTTCCTAGTATTTGATACGTCGCCTATTTCTTTAATGATAGTGTGTACTCTGGCTGATTTAGACTGCGCAGTTGCGCAAAACCTAATGATCCACGTTAGATCAAATTCATCAGAAGGTCATCTCAACACATGATTCAACGGAAGGGATAACACTCACAGAAAATGTGACCTTTTGTACAAAGGAGATAACATCGTAAATATCACACATTTGCTTACATTTTAAAAAATTTACCTAGAAATTGTGCAAAAAAATCTATGACAGATATATACATGAATTAAATGACTCTGATCTTATTCTAATGGGTGATCTAAAATGGTATTGGTTTAAAGAACTGTGTGACTCAATTAAATAAATACATAAATATATTTCAACTGGCATAATTTGCAATGGTTTCAGTGATCATTGTGCAATCGCTTGTGTAAGGAATACAAAAATCCCCAAGACAAAACCTTGTTTCGTTTTTCGGAGATATTTTAAAAGCTTTGAAGAGCAGGCTTTTCTGCAGGACTTGTACTACAGTCATCTTAGCAGAGTTATTCTGATTCTGGATGTTGAACTGGCGTGGGAATATTTTCATTCAAACTTCCTGACCATTTCTATAAACCTGTTCCCATTAAGAAGTTCAGGATCAGCGCTAGGGATAATCCCTGGTTCTCTGGATTGTCTTTAATTGTTAATTCGTTTAAGAAATGAATTATGGGCCCAAGCTAGATATTCAAACTCCTCTGCTGATTGGACTACCTTAATGGTCCAAAATCCTTAAGTCAGTTACAGAAAAGCTAAATAACCCCTCAAAATTTTGTCAGGTCTTTGTCAGGTACGCATGTCGCATTAAGCCTCCCTGAACATATTCTGGTTGGCTCAGATGAAATAAGTGAAAAAAGCTGCCATGGATATTCAGTTTAACAAAACACTTTATCTTTGCATCTGTATATGATAGTGCAAGTGTAAATACATCTGTTCCATGTTCTGCCACTACTGCAATTGATCACACAAAGTCTGCAGGTCCAGACAATCTGGATCCTTATCTTTTAAATGTGGCAGCAGATATTATTGCCGAATGCATTACTCATATTTTTAAATTTGAGTCTTTTGTCCAACTCCATACCTAAAATTTGGAAAGCTGCTTATATTCTCTCCCTACTTAAATTTGGAGACCCTTCGGACAACTACCGCCCGATCCCCAAACTCTCAGTCTTGGCTAGGATCCTTGAATCTCAGGTATATTTGCAGTTAAAACAGTTTCTAGTTGATACTGACATCTTCAGAGATTTTCAGTCTGGTTTTAGACCTGGCCACAGTACCATTCCTGCTATGGCTGTGACAAATGATCTTATTAGTGCCTTGGATAGAAAAGAGCATTGTGCTGCCTTATCTATCTAAGGAATTTGATTCATTATATTTTTTTATCTATAAAGCAATTCCGGGTAAACGGATCACCTTTATCAGCTTACCTCAGTAACCTAGTCTGTCTCAGCTCTGGTAGTTACCAGCTATTCTCTTCCAGGTGGTTGATTTCGGTGTACCCTGGGTTTTGACCGATCTGGGTCAAATGACAATTGTATTTTCCAATTATGCACCATGGACATGGAATAATCTGCATAAACATCTAAAATTATACACATTTATATCCATTGATGACTTTAAGGGCATCGTAAAGAATGTGGTGAAGCAGACATGTGGTTGTTTTTCTTGAGAGTTCAAAGTGCTTAATTTGTGGACTGCTGTATTGTATATGTTGTATTTTAACATGTTGTGAGTTTGTACAGCTTCTACCTTCGCCATGTATCTCCTGTAAAAGAGATTTCGATCGCAATGCGACTTCTTGGTAAAAAAATATATATATATAAATAAATAAATAAAAGAAAAAAAAGAAGAAAAAAAAAATCCCAGATTTCCAGAGTGGTTTCAGACTTTTGGACCCGACTGTATTGGTACACAGTAACAGATTTTGCATTCAGTTGGGCAGGTGAGAACAGGTATAATCATGATTTAACTTTATGAAACATTTTACTTTATGATCAACATTCATGACCTATTAAATTTTTATACTCTTTAGAAATGTTATGGCCAATCAGCACATAAAACACAAACCCATAACCTGAAACTGATTACCAAAATATCTGAGCGAAATTGTATAATAATTGAATAAATATATAAACTTATTTCAGAGGCTTTATTGTTGTCGTTATAGCTGTTACGACACAAAGTATGTGATTGAACAAAACCTACAAATGTTCTACTTTATTCAGAGATTATCACTTCAAGGGAACAAATAATGCATTGTCTATATATCAGAGTGGTGGACAAATCGGTAGTGCAGCACCCAGGACTATCCATTGCTAATAACCAAACTATATCATCAGTAGAGTCACTGAGAGACTATTTCTCTTTCACTACATGTACTACACAGCCAAAAGTTTGTAGACACCTGACCATCAGAGTCATATGTGGGAATTCAAACTGTTACCACAAGTTTGGAGGGGAACAGATGTATAGAATGTCTTTGTATGTTATAGCATTATAATGTCCCTTCACTTGAACTAATGGTCCAAAACTGTTTCAGCATGAGAATGACCCTAATGCAAAAGTAAGTTCCATGAAGACATGATGTGCCAGGGTGGAGTGGAAGAACTTGAACAGAGCCTTGACCTCAACCCCACTGAACACTGCTGGGATGGAACTGGAAAGCCAATTGGGAACGCCTTCCCTAAAGAGTAGAGGTTATTATAATAGTAATGGGGAACTAAATCTAGAACGGGATATTCAAAAAGCACGTAAGGTCAAATATCAACAAACTATTGGTCATATAGTGTATAGTGTATCTGAAAAGATGTTAAGACAAATCAGTGCTAGTTATTTAGTTCAAATAACTAATATAATGAATTACAATATCTCGTCAATACTATTTTTATAGCAAAAGGCTCTTGTGTGTTACACTTGAACGAGATATTTATTTCACTTAGCTGTTATTGCTCGTTTTTTCCAACTTTCCCAATTTGGTGATTTGCCAATTCCCTCCATCAACAACAGCTACCAACCAAGGAGGATGAAGGCCAATACGGCAGCTTAACATAATCGGAGACAAGAACTATCTGCAGTCTTCCACATACGTCGGCTCACTCCTATAATTGGCTCGTGTTGCTCTGATCAACAGGGTAGAGAGAGTATACCATCCCTACCCAGACAGCATGGAGAGTTTCTTCCCTTTGATTCGCTGCCACAAATGGCTGATTCATTGGTGGGATACGAAGTCATGATCTTCTGAAGATAGGGCAAATTCTTTTCTGTTGTGCCACTTAGTACTAGTGTTATTACAGGACTGGAGTACTGCTAGTTATTAGAGGCAGCTCCAGTACAGTTTTCTGAGTAGGCTTGATGGGAATAATTCAGAATCATGGTCAATACCGAGACAAAATTAAGCAGAAAATGATTTTTCAAATGCACTGAAGGACACTTGGTTAAATACAGAAGATATTTCACAGGATATTTCAAAAACAGAGCCAAATCTGAAGGCGTATTGTGTTCGCATCCAGACACGGCAGGTAAACGCAGCCGTTCTTCACCAATTTGAGGATTGAAGTGACTGGAGAAAACAATAAATTGACCATCTCTATGTTCAAACAATTAGCGCAGTTTGATACAAAGATGATATCCTTTTAATCGAAGACAACTTTCTGAACTCCAGTAGCCCAGTGAAAATATTTACTTGACTAGCAAACCAGCTTCTAATTCTTAGCCCTTCTTGTCATGTTTGTGTTGGATGAAGTGCTTATTCTTCTCAAGTCTCCATGCTGGGATCTAAAAGGAAACCGGTATAAGCTTTATTGTGTTTGGACTTTACTTAGATTCCTGTATTAATATGGGGGAACTACTACAGTTGCCTTCAAAAGGGTAGCAACTTCTGCATGAGATGCATACACAGTATCTTTTAAGTGGCCTGGCGGTTATTTGGCAATATTTGGTGTTTGATTAAGAATACAAAAAAAAGAAGTTCCAGCAAACTTCATCCTCATAATCCTAGTAGCATCAGGAATGTTCAGGGAACGTGAGAGGACAAAGGCAGGCTTTGGAAAAGCCAGCATTTATATAAAGTAGGCTGTGAAGGAAGCTTTTACTGTACTTACACTGCACCCTAGAGGAGACTGTTGGTCAAGGCATGAATTTAATAACCTAACGGTAAGGTTTCAAAGTTAAAGGTTTTTCACGTTAGAGTTCAAATCTGTTTGTAATCACACATCGAACTCACTAAACTGCATGTTGCATCTAGAAATCATGAATAATTTGATTAGCAGATCGGTACGAAGGCAAAAACGATTATCCTGATAACACGGGTTCTTTGATCCTTGATCCAATTACAGCCATTTTAACCATTCAGTGCTCCTTTAAAGATAGGCAAAGGTAGCTGAGGGGCAGTGCAGGAGTGAAAACAGCCTTGTTGCAGGAAAGCGGTAAAATATAGACATATTAACGTTTTCTGCTGAAGAGATATAATACAATATTATTAAATACAATAATAAATGTAACTGAAATGTTTGGAATTGTGCAAAGCAATGATTTATATTATGTTGTATTGCATCACCTAACAGTTATTGAGTTTGTCTAAGAGGAAAAAGTCAATCAGTTCTTTCTGTTTATTAGCTCAGTGACAAATGACTGTGTTATTGCTGCAATATGTCTGGAGTTTCCTGTGTCCCAGGTTTCAGCCTGTTAACGTTGACATAGTGCACGGATAATGGACCAAACAGCAATCAAAATCTTGGCCCAAGTTGCTCCAAACTGTAAAAGACAAGGCTGACATGATTCAAATCTGGAGTCAAAGCCCAGTAATGAACCTAGTCCCTGCCAATCTCGTCCACTTGGGATGAGACGATATAAATGAAAAATCGGTGACCTTTTCCTTTGAGGTTTCCTTCGCATATACAACCTCAGTTGGCCGACTCCTTTCGCTGTAACTTTGTGAAAGGTCACTTGTACTGAGAAACGTGTCAGTGACAAACAGCCTCAGATTTAAAAATAAAATGCTTCTAATTTGTGTTTGTGAGCACTCGGTTTATCGCGAGCAGCGTGTGTTGTAGGAGATAAAGCGCATTCGGAGTGGGGTTGATTGCACATAAGTAAACATCTCATTAAGAAGCTGGTGCTGCACGTACCGTTCGTTCACCTCTCTCCAGCCTTAATGGCCTCAGACAGCATCTCAAGCGGCACGATGATGAAGTGATGAGAAGCTTGCAGAGGAAGTGTGTGATATATCACACGCTAGCAGAAACTCCTCTGTTTCCATTCTGCCAGCAAGTGATAGGCTGACTCGAACACACTGGAGGGACTGCACTTTAACAGCACACAGTTACTACATGTCAAACAAGCTCCGGAAAGCCGGCGCTGGTTTTTTCGCCTCGTGTGCGAGAATGAATGCTTTACGTATGAAATAAGTAAATGGCTTGAAGCAAAGCAGACAACTAGAATACAAGGTGACCTTGTTGAGATGAAGCGGTCTTTCTCGTGCTATCTACACAGGAAAATCGAATGACATCCATCAGAGGGATCAATCCAGGCAGACTGGCTAACAGAGGGAAATCTGGCTTGTAGTGTCTCAAGGGACAAAAGGAAGAAGATACAATAAAGTTTCAAGCAAAGAAAAGCTTACTGCCTAAGCTGATCTCACCCAACCAACTGCAAAAAGCAAGGAAAAGATTTCTCGATCTGTACTTTTTCTTCAGAATTGGACGATTTCTAACCTCTAAGCGATGCAGGGGGTCATCAGGCAGCGAGTCGGGGATAAATTCTTCTAAGGGTTTGGGTTGACCGGACGCTGGGATTGCCAGAGCAGGCTTGGGGTTTGGTAAACTGCCTCCTCCATCTTGCTGCTTCTGTTGCTCCTTTAACAGTCGTCGCTCTTTCCGGATATCCTTTGCTTTGCGACACGGAGGTTTGCTAGAGTCTGCTCCCACTCCTGCATCAACAGAAACAAACATAGAAGATTCACCTTCCATCATTAGCATCACCAAGCCAAGTACATGACTGCTATGAGATATATCAAGATGACTACAAACAAACGCAGAAGATGCTTTCTCTCACGGAGATCTATTAAAGTAAATTATTTACCTGGACAATGTTGGATAAAACCACCATTTTCTTCAATTTCATACCTCTGACCGCAATAACCAGTTCCAGTATCATTTAAGATATGTGAAGGGAATGAAATTTTGAAATATTGTGTTAGTACCACATAGCTCTGACCAGTCAGGACTCAGGAGGCCCAGTTGCTGAACATTAAGGTCATATTATAGCAGTTATTCAAGTTATTAGTTTTAGCCCAATACTGTTCAGCCCCCAAAGCGCAATGCTATTAAACTAAAAATCATAACTGCCTCTCATGCAGCAAGTAAAAGCACTGAGAGAAAAGTGTGCGCACGTGGATGAACAGCATCAAATCCTAAGATTGCAGTGTTTTGTTCAGGGTTTAATGTCTATATTGGTTTGCAACACCAATATTTATCACTCTCCATTAAAATCAGGCTATGTAAATTAAACGGTTAGCTGGTGGTGGCAACTGTGAAAGAGTGAAATCCGTGTCGAAGCTTCAGGAGAACACTCAGTGATACATCTAGCTGTGTAACCTGCTGAATCCAATCAACGATGTGATGCTTGTTGGGCAGATTTCCTGTGAAATTGTGAGCTTTTTCACTATTTTTTGTATAGTTCAGAAAAGAGCTTTACAGAAATCAGCATTACACAAAGCATCTTTACAGAAAGGAGTTTTACAGAAAGCATCTTTACAGAAAAGAACTTCACAGGAAAGGAACATGACGAAAAAGGTGCTTTACAGAAAGCAGCTTTACAGAAAAGAGTTTTACAAAAAAGGATCTTTGAAGAAAGGAGCTTTACAAAAAGCAACTTTACAGAATGGAACTTCACAGGAAGAGAACTTCACAAGAAAGGAACATTACAGGAAGAGAACTTTACAGGAAAGGAACATTACAGGAAGAGAACTTTACAGGAAAGGAACATTACAGGAAGACAGCGTCACAGGAAAGGAACATTACAGGAAGAGAGCGTCACAGGAAAGGAACATTACAGGAAGAGAGCGTCACAGGAAAGGAACATTACAGGAAGAGAACTTTACAGGAAAGGAACTTTACAGGAAGAGAGCATCACAGGAAAGGAACATTACAGGAAGAGAGCGTCACAGGAAAGGAACATTACAGGAAGAGAGGGTCACAGGAAAGGAACTTTACAGGAAGAGAACTTTACAGGAAAGGAACTTTACAGGAAGAGAACTTTACAGGAAAGGAACATTACAGGAAGAGAGCATCACAGGAAAGGAACTTTACAGTAAAGGAGTATTGCAAAAAAAGGTGCTTTACAGAAAGCAGCTTTACAGAAAAGTACTTTACAAAATGGAGCTTTAAAGAAAGGGTCTTCACAGAAAGGAGCTTTACAGAAAAGAGCTTCACATAAAGGAAGTTTACTGGAAAGTGGCATCACAAAAAAGATACTCTAAAGAAAGCTGCTCTACAGAATAAAAGCATTGAAGAATGGAACTTTCCAGGAAAGGAACTTCATAAGAAAGAGCTTTCTAAAAAGGTTCTCTGAAGAAAGCAACTTTACAGAAAGTGGATTGACAGAAAGCACCTTTACAGCAGTTTGGCAGGGAAGAAATTTATAACACCTTTTGCACGCTGACTTCAAAACTCAATTACAATCAAAGCGGGTGTTTCCCTCCAAACAGTTTGAAATGTAGGATATTACGAGCAAAAGAGAAAATGCTATAATGGACTGCAGACACTGCGTGAATTCTACATTTGGAGCCATTTTGCTGGGTGTGAGAGCGTGTTTCCAATTGCTATGTGCTGGGTAGCTGCAGGGCTGTGGGTACGCATGCCTATACTTGCGTGTTTAAAAGAAAGGAAGGGGGGGGAAGAAAAAAAAAAAAACACTTTTCTTATAGTTCTTCCAGCAAATTCTGAAAGTAATGCAAGATGGTCTTTGTGTATGCATATGGAAGCCACATGGTGAGCAAACGTGTGTATAAACTGCAAAGCCCGCTCTCCATCGCCGATGGAGGCTTCTAGCTCAGTGAAGTGAATAACGGTATTTGGTCCTTCCGTGGACATGGAACTCATTTTCCCATCCTCCGACAACATGACATCATTGTAGCCGAGGCTGTAAAACAACATGCACTCTGTTCGCTGGCTCCTGCTGCTTTTTGCAGGGCTTTTTTTTTTTTTCAGACCTCTCAGGTTTAAATGGAAGCAGGGAGGAGGCTTTTGCTCAGGCCTGGAGCGCCCTGGATGAAAACACAGGTATTCCTGGACTGTGTGAGGACAGGAAAAAACAAAAAAGGCGGATTTTGCGAGGGTCTGAGATGAAAATTCATCACGCCAAATGTGGCTGTATTATTAATGATAGTAGTTTAAATTGTCACGTCTTCCAACACTCTTTGCAGTGGTTGTACCTAGCCTTTGCACTTAACTCGAAGAGCATTCACTTTCCAGCTCAGGATTAGGGTTTCTGAAACTCGACCACTATTAATGTTTTCGTAAACAAACGCCAAAAAAGTGACATGATGGAAAGAGGCTTTCCTCAATTGATTTTATAGCGTGTTGAGCACTGATGTGCACTCCTCCTCCTTCTCTTCCTCCTCCCCTGCCCTCATTTCTGGGCCGAAGCCAGACCCTGAGAGCAAAAGTTTACACTCTGACATCCTGTTTGGAGCAATAAGGAAAGCAAGGCCATTTCCTGCTTGGGCTCGTGCCAGCTGCCCATATACCCACTGCCGGCTCCGTCACCCGCCAAGAGCGAGACAGAAAGAGCCGGAAGAATGAAAACCCTAATGCTGCTCAATACACAGTTCATATGAAAGAAAGAGTTCTTCAAAAAGAGTCCCGAAATTGGCAGTAATAAATGTTGGATGGACAAATCAGCACTGGACTATTGAGATCAACTGCTTTTGTGCCATTTCTAAAATGTGCTACAAAACTGCAATTAAATCCCAGAAATATCCGAATCATCCACAGCATTGACACAGTAACAAATATGTTGTTCATTATTCATTCAAGGCAACAAACTGTAGCCGGCTTTGCTTGAGCTTTTGATCGATTCCGTTCATTCCTTTTTTATTTTGATAAAAATGCAAAAGACAAGAATTTCCAAATGGCGCACGAGAGTTGACCGTGACTTCTCAGCTTAGGTGACGATTAAATGTTCCTCGTGACATTCACTCGCCTTCTTTCTTTTCCGGTTAATAAATTCAAATGGCTAAATAGAGAAACGTTTCCGACGGATGCTATAAACACGGCACGAGGACGTGCGACCCGCTGGACTATTCTTTATTCCTGGAAGGAAGAATAAACACGAGCAGGAGAGGCAGAGCAGATGCTGGGCCACTTCCAGAGCTGAGGCCTGGGCCCTGTTACTGTCTGCTTGACACCATGGCCCCTTTAGAGCTACAAACTTAAGTGCGTGCACATTAGCAGGCACATTACAGGTCGTTTCGTCAGTGTGGATTCACTTCCAACACACCAAATGGCATCTAGCATATGAGTTGAGTGTTATGAAGGGTTTTTATTTGTTAAACGTTTAGTCAAAGTGGAGAAAACGTGCAAACGCAAACATCTCCCAAGCGACAATGTAGATGTAGAGGGAGGGAATGAAGCTGGACAGATTTGCTCCTCTTGAAGCCAGATTCTCCCTCTTGAGCTATTAACACATCATAAAGACCCAGGAATATCTTTGCCGTGCGAACCATGGGTGAATACATCACACTTGTGCCAAAAAAAAAAAAAACCAAACAAAAAAATTTGCTCACTACAAACACACACCATTGCCACTTGTAACATGGTACACATTCTTTCCAATACACATCAGAAATAAATAAGCTACTTAGAAACACATACACACACACACACACACACACACACACACACACACACACACACATCCTCCTCCCAAAGGGGCAGAAAGGTGTATATTTAGTGTCTGAAGTCAAAGCATTTCTCAATGAGTGATGTTTCAGGCACTATATTTTACAAGACAGGACAACACAGGAAGTGAAGAACAGAGAGACGGAGGAGTGGAAAGACACTTACTACAAGAAGGAACCAGAAGGTCTTGATCTGGATTATAAACACACACTCGCACAGAGCAACATAAGCCGTGTCGACCGGCGATATATAAAGTCAGGTCCAAAACTATTGGCACCCTTGGTAACGACAGCCATGAGAAACCTTTGTGTGAGTGTTTAATCAGCCCACACTAAAAAATATAAGAGAACCGTAACCTTTAACTGAATTAAATTGCAGTCATCCATGACTTCCTGTTTCACTGAAATGTATATCATATTCATAAACATGACACAGAACTGTGGGGCCAAATTTCCTTATGCATTCATCGGCATTAGAGAACGGAAGATTAGAGCATAAAATAAAGCGAGCAACGTCTATAAAAACATCTACACGTCTGTACATGTCCATATCCGCCGACAGAACAAGACGTTTAAAATAAGTGGCGCTGTGATGAACCAGCCTGGGAGACGACACGCACGTGTTTTACTCCCAGGCATACCGAGGAGGGTTAGGAGTAGGGGTGGGCAATGTGACAAAAAGATTCACAAAGCCAATTCTATGATACAGGATACTCAGCACCATGTATAGGTTTGTGAACAATTTTTCAATATAGCAATGTTGCCTTTAAAAAACTGTCAACTGTCTAATTAATTTTCAGTAAAAAGAAAACTGAAAAAGAAAATCTGTAACATCAAATAAACTGACACCAGTTTAAAAAAAAAATTCATTTATAAAGGGATTATCTTGATATCGACATTCAGATATTTCAGAAAATCATATAGTGACATTATTTGGGAAGTTATATCGACTTGTGAAGATATCAGCATATCATCCAACTCTACTTAAGCGGCAAAACTTAGCCAGTGTGTCAGCTGGAGATTTGCGAAAGATGGCAGCATATATGGGTCACCAAGTCTCACCACCTGCATGGTCAACAGACCAAAGTTGGAAAGTGTGCCAGAAGAAAGTAATCGAACCACAAACATAAGCACATGGAGTTCTCGAAATGCTAGTGGAACTTTAGAACTGGGTTTTATGGACAGATGAAACGAAAATAGAATTTAAAAAGAAGTTAAGTATGGTGGAGGTACAGATGTTTTGTCTATAAAGACACCGGGAACCTTCTGAGAAGTACCAGGAAATTTAAAATAAAAAATTCTGACTGTCTTTGGCAAAAAGCAACAACCGGGTTATGGCTGGATTTCTCTACAGGACAATGATCCGAAATATATGTCTAAACACAAAAATGGTTCAGTGACCTCAGAATCAAGTGTTTGACATGGCCTTCCCAGTCCCCTGAGACCAAACTCCATTAAACACTTCTGAGCTGAAGAGGAGAACCCACAAGAGAAGCACCAAATTTTGTATTTGACAAACAACAAATGAAACATTTTAAACAAACATTTGGTTGGAGCTACAAAGCTTACCAAAAAAAAAAAAATTTGAATAATAAAATAATGCACCCCAACATAAGAACAGGCATTAAAATAAAGTAGAAGCCGTAATACATAAATTAATACTGACAGTAATCTTACAAGAATTATAAACAGCGAGGCACATGAATGTGATGGAAGAAACTTTCTTCTTCTTTATTCACACATTTACTTACTTAATATTTGTAGCCAAATTATTTATTGTTCGCACCCATTAATAACCTTCAGAAACTGCTGTGTGAGACTTATTCATTTCCTCTATGGAGTGTGTATGCACACAAACGCATATCCAGACACTGGGACGTCTCCTATAAATTCCTGCTCATGTAGAAAACCTGTGTAATATCAATCACTTAAGTCCATCTGTGTTCAGGCCAATAACGTCGTAAAGGTGGTCATAAAGTCTGTTACCGTAAATTTGTCACCAGGTGTTTTCCGTTCAGAGGGCGGGGGGTGATGCAGAAAGGCGCTCTTTCTCCTCCTTCGGGGAGCATCTCTAAATCTTTGCTGTTTCCGGAACATTCCTGGGCTGCTCATTTCGGTGAGGTGTGGAAGTACTATATTTCATTCAGTCATATTCTTGGCTGTAAATCACACTAAGTGATGTGTAACTCAGTAGCACAAAAAGCGTTTTCTAGAATCAGATTTCTAATTTTCCTTTCACAGAGGCGCGAATCTTTGACACCCGACCTGTGTATAGAGGTTTTTTTTGTTAAATATTGTTGACACTGTAATAATCCGAACATGAGCTTGGTGCAGACCGACAGGAAGGAGACGTACCTCATGCACTTGTGTGTTTCTGGGTATCTGCTGCCCCCTGTAGCACTGATGTAGAGCTTCCTGTCTGAAACGCTCCACTTTCTGAGTGCCTCCTGACTCATTTTATTTACAGTAATATAAAACAGCAAACCCAATCATGGGAAAAAGAAAGTACACCCTCCTTCATGCTTCAAACAAAAACTACAGATTTCAATATGCAGTCATTTTCCCCACATTTAAAAACCATCTGAGAAAATAAGGATACCCTTTAATTTGGTAACATGTAGCCTTACTTGTGGTAAACGTTTTCTGTAGAAAATTATCAGCAGCTCAGATCATTTTTTGGACCTCTTGTTTGGAAATTTGTTAACATGTAATCTGCTTTTTGTCATCACCTGAGGTTATCTGATTGATCATAGAAGTTAGTGAGGACCGAAATTGTTATGTAGGCGCTAGAAAATAAAAACATATTGTAGAATTAAAGGAGGGTGTACTTTCTTTTCCACCACGACTGCATATGACAGTGGTTTGGGCATACTTCTTTTAAGAAGCTAAATTTGCCTAAACGGGACACTCTTATTTAAGCGTAAGTGCTTATATGTCCAAACACAGGTTTCCTTGCTTTTTTAAAACATCTGCTTTAATACAGAAACACAGTCAGATATATTTTTGTCAGATTTGAGAGCAAGGTATTTTTAAAGGTAAACTACACATTTTAAAATGCACAAATTAACATTAAACTGCATAATGTGTGTAATTTTTTTCCCCTTTCCTTTCCACTACACTTTTACTCTTTTTAGATTACCTGTATTTTGTCGTGAAGCTCACCTGGTTTAGGCGTGAGCCGTGGGCTCTTCCCTGCTGATGATGACATAGTTTCCTCTCTTGAAGTTTCTGATGTTGATGGTTTGGAATCGTTATCTTTCTCAGGGCTGCTGGGAATGATGGGACGCTCCACCTGAGAGTGCTGGATTTTCACAGGATCCACCGGAGGAACTTCCGCTCCCTCTTCAAACATGGAGTCCATCCGCTCACCTACACATCAATGCAGAGAATTAATATCAATATGAGCTCATTAAAATCAATAACGCTTTATATCTGTATAACTAAACACGCATGTTAAAGAAGGAACTTGAGGTAAATCCTAGAATTTGCTCGGATGAAGATTAAACCAAGTAAATCCAAAAGGATTTCCATTTTCACAGGGAAGGTTAGAGCAACGCTTCCATACTGACTGAGAACCAATTCCAGTGGTGACTGAGAAGCCATTGGTATGACGCATCTCTTAGGGTGTACTCAGACTAGGTTTTTTACCGGATTATTTGGAGTTATTTTGGGCACAATGACTGCTTTTTACAGAAGCAGAGGAATTTGCAGCTTTACTTGCCGACTACGATCCATCAATAAGGTGGGAACCAGACCCATTATTAATCCTAATATTCTCCAATGAATTGAAAAGTGCACGTCATAACATTCAAGTTCCATGCTCGGGTGCAGTTAACAATCACACTGTGCATGAGAACGGAACCGCTTCTTGGGACACCTCTTCCAAGCGGTCCAAGTGAACTGCACCTGAGCATGGTGCACAGTGATCACACTGGTCAAATGAACCGGACTTTGACAGTCAGACACACTCTAGAGAGCTACAGATCACTTAGTGTAAGTACGCCCTTAAGGACGGACGTAAATAGAACAGCTCAGGCAGGATACCGTCACTGGCATTGAGCGAATTGGTAGTACCATGCTCTCTGGCAATCTGGAACTCTGCTGCCTGCAATAAGCACTCTAGCTCCATAAGAGATCCCAATCACAAAGGTTGACAAGCTGAAGAGAACAATCAATTCAAATATAAGAAAATGGCTACGTGTACCCAGGTGCCTGTGCAGCACTGGGCTCTACACCAAGGGCATCTTACAGTTACACCCTTCCAGTTTATTAGGGGAGTACAAGTGCACCAAGGTAAAGCTGGAAATGATGCGGACAGAGTCTTGCGAGCTACTTAAAGCCACAGCTGTGCCTACCTAGTCACCTGAGAGGATGTGAAAAATAGCAGCAGGCAAAGGTGACACTCCAGCACTAAGACACTGTTGGCCAAGTACAGAAGGGAGGGGAGGCTTGTGGTGGAAAAAGTGTATAAAAACAAACAAACAAAAACAACAAGCTACAATGTGAATAAAGGCTGTTACCCGCGCAAGGCAGAGGCAATGGGTGAGATGGGAGGGAGAATAGAAGATAAGGATGTCTTGGAAAGACCAGTGAGACAAGAAAGTAGATCAAGTTTCTTCATTAGAGCCACATATGATGTCCTTCCATCTCCCAAAAGTTTCAGCAAATGGTATGGCTTGAGAGCAAACATGCTCTCTATGCCTACCCTAGCAACACTGAAACACGTTCTAGGTGGCTGCAAGACAAGCCTGACACATGACCGATACAACTGGAGCTACAACAAGGTGCTCACATACAGTGTTGAAAACACAGTGAATGCAGAACAATGCACTACCCACCCCTGCCTCCTGTAAACCACCTCAGTTAACCTTTGGCAGGGAAAGCCAGAATTCCAATGCCAAGTCTTCACACCTACAATACATTAGATAGATAGTGCGGCAGGGGAATGAACGATCCTGGGCCAGAAGCTCTGATTCCCAAGTAAGATCTACTCAACAAACTTCAGGCCAGACCTTGTACATAAGGAGAAAAGAGGACCATAGTACATCAAAGAGCATACAGAGCCCTGGGACGACACTGTGGATGAGTACAAAAGGCTCAAGTATGCTGAGCCTGCATTGGGCACTGGACAATGTGGCTTAAGAGTTCGGAGCTTCTAAAAGAGTTTGGAATATGAGGCCATGCTGACTGGTAAGACATCAAAAACTTCTCCAAAGAAAAGAGCAGCAAGTGGCTCTGGACGAAGAGGAAAGACCTCACTTGGGTGCTTGGCATCAAAGGTCCTGTTGACTCCTCGGATTATCATTCGTCTTGAGTAATCCAGCTGTTATAGCATTGCCTGTGTCCATTAACCTAGCAGTAACTGGGCCAAAGAGGCACCAGGTCTTGGGGTGGCAGGTCTTACTGCTGAACCCTCTGGAGATGCCATGGGCTCATCAGTGAAACACTGAGGCAGCAGGTTGCCCACTTAATAACCCTGAAGGTGCCACCCTGCATTCCACCAGATGTGCTGAGGCAGCAATTCTCAGGATACAAACACAGCAGGGATTGTAAGAACCACAAACTTAACTAACCATCACATTTTTGCATCCAAGTTGTTATTAGTCATCACCATGGCTACACAGTCCCCTTCCAAACAACACATGCTACTTGCTATCTGGGATTACTCTGCCAGCTGTTAGGCAGTTTGATGTAAATTTAAGATTCCTTGGTAGAATAAAATATGCAGCATGATAACATGTCTGATGAAGGTTTCTCTGGAGACATGGAATGTTATGTGCATGCAAAACAATTAATATGTTGTAAGAGAATTATACAATCATCAAAATTCCAGTAATAAGCACTATAATCCATCTCTGCTACTCTGCGGTTTTATCTCCACCCGGTTCAGTAATGTCTTTCTTTTCCCGCGGAAAATTCTTCCCACTTATCCGTTTTCATATTTTCTAGCTCTTCGAACACAAAAATTTAACAAAATGGACAAAACCCTTCATGAACCAAAAAGATCCAAAATGATGACAGGCGGAAATGGAGCTCTAGCATGGCACAGCAGGAAAAGCGCACCTGAGAACAACGTCTGGGATATTCCAGCAGCTATAGCCACTGTCCGCTGAAGAGACGAAGCGAGAGGCTTTAGGAAGCCAGGGATGTCAAACATACCTAAGATTGCATCACCAGAAACAAATCGACTTTTCAAAGAGTGACAGAAGCTACACCTGTAAGAAAGACTTGCAGTAAAACCATTTCCTAATGCTTTACTATGGGGTATGAGTTATAAAACAATACAAGCTCATACAATAATGGACCGTAAAATAGTCCATAAATCAACAAGAATAACTGGTATAAAAACATACCATCACAGCCAGCGTCACACTGGCCTGCCGGTGCCTCCCCTTTTGACAGAAACTTTGTCATCTTCTTCAAGATCTTCTTATGCGTCTTTGAAGGATGAAAGTTTAAGGCATGACACCTTCAACAGACGTATTAATTATTAGTTTGGTTACATCATTGGTATTTGGTATTCAATATATGCCTAAGTATAAAATACAACAAACAAATGTTATCTACCACTATATGCTATTTTTTTTCAAATAAACCTTTGGATCTGTATGCTTATTTGAAGCACCGTACCCATGTATGAGCTATCTACACACCCTGTAAGGGTATATATTTACCTGATAGTGTACTGTGGACAGCAGGTCTTGTTCATGACAGGCTTGTAAACATACTTGCCACTTCTAAAGACAAGAAAGTCAAAAAGACAAGATGATTTGTTAAAAAACTAAACAAAACAAAAAACCCCAGCATGGTCAGCAGAGTTGCTGCACAACTTTTTACATCAAATTTAAGACATTTTAAGACCTTTTTAAAACCACAGAAAAATAATCTCGTCGTGAACGTTTTAGATAGTCCCATACTTGTTCCATTACTATAAAGCACTGGTCATCTGTGTATCTGACAGATTATCTTCAGCAGACTTGAACGAGAGAAAATCTAAAAATATATTCATTTGTACTTGGCTCTCTGTCCACTCGCATTTTGCGAGCTGTACCTTCCTAGACAAACCAGAGCTCTCACGTTTCTCATGGCAACAACAAAAAAGTCATGCTTGCTCACAGGCCGTATGATTCCATAAACAGTTATCATGCTAGTATTTTACTGAGTATTGAAACATCATCTTTAATGAGACTGAATTTCTATGATCTTAATCATTGTATGACCTGAAATTTAGCAAATCTAATTTAAGACTTTTTATGACTTTTTAAGGACCTGTGGGAACCCTGGGTCAAAGCGGTTATGGAAAAACATCACCTGCATAAGGTACAAATAATATTTTATCCAACAGATATTTAAACAAGAATACATACGATATTTAGTTTCATACAAATACAATAAAATTTTTAGATCTGATTGGTCAAGAAGGTGTTGATTCATTTTCTATAACAGCATCTCTGACAGTAATGCCGGCACAAATGTATATAGTAATAATTTCTGTAGTAACAAAAAAAAAAAAAAAAAAATCTCTTCAACCTCTCTTGCACCAATGTACCATCACTGATTGCATGCTGGGAATGCAGGAGGCCAGTGTTGAAAGGAAACCTGATGCAGCACACTACGGACCGTATGTAGCACACCACAGCTTGAGACATACCAGATCAAGTCAAGTGGCTTTTATTGTCATTTCAACTATATACATGTAATACAGTTTACAGTGAAACAAGACAGCGTTTCT
>JAQQZR010000038.1:21831281-21853782 GCA_030068235.1 Notoglanidium macrostoma | reverse complement strand
TTATATATTATATTAGTTTTATATTAATGCTCCCTTTCTAAACTGTCATTGTTTCTATATCAACATATTATTCAGGTCCATATTATTCACATCACCCTGTCGCTGATTATTTTCCTACAGCAGCATGTTCAACAAATATTTTATTCCTTACAAACCTTACCTTATGGAAAGAACTATGAGGATAAATTGCATATTTGACTTCTTCATCTAATGTATGCTGAAGGAGAAAAGTAGTAGAGTTTGTTCTGTCATGGTTTATTTATTTATTTATTGGGTGGGATGATTTTTGCGTCACAGATCTGGCAACCCTTACCGGCCGCCCCTCTCACTTACCACTCCGCTCACCAGCCAGGTCGACGCAACTTTGCCCACAGCTAGTCTGTATATTTATTTATTATTTGAATCCACCTTTACCTTAGTGTCAGTTTGGGAACCGTTGGGAATGGATAACGTCGCCTGTTCTTTTGGTTTGTGCTGGTTCTGAGCGTTTTTGCTCTTTGAGACATTAGCAGAGGACGTCCTGGACACACAGTGAGCCGGAGAATCACTCAGCCTCTCGGTTTATTAGCATAGCTGCTAACGCCGTGCCTGCCTTTCAACACTACAGTGAGGTAGGTGAGTTAGCTACCGGGCTAGCATTCTTTTATTCAGGTAGATAACACTTTATATCCTGACAGTGATAAGAAAGTGGTGTGTAATTACGGCTAGTGTTAAAACAAACAAACAAACAAAAAAAAACAATAACACCAGCCGTCATTGTATAATTTTATTAAGTGAACTCTTGTTATCTGGCTAGCTTGCTAGCTACCTAGCAAGCATACTTGTTTAGATAATTACCGGAGTGTTTGCGTGTGACTGTGACGACGGGACTTGTGTAGAGTCTGAATGAACCGGTAATTAAGAGTGTTTTAAACCTGTTAGCTGGAGAACCGGACAGTTACCGGTGGGAGTCGCCGATGTGAAGGGGCTGGACACCGGGGGGGTCACTGAGGAGGAGGAGGAGGAGGAAGATGGCGTGGTTTCAGCTGACCTCGAAAATGCACAGTAATATGAAACACGATACTTTTCTTTTCTCTCAGTGATGGCACGCGGCTCCGTCCTACAAGTAGCTCGCGTTATGGCTTTTCTACTAATGCCAGTGAGGTGAGAGCCGACTCACTAAATGATCCGCTCACGGAGTCGATTCGCGAGGTGATGAACTTCCTTAGCTAACTTGAATCAACTTAATTTCTGTAAAGCATCAGGGTTCAAAAACAGACAGCAGCTGCAAAACATCCTGTCCTGAAATCCTGAGCTAGTCCTGAGTAGTCATTGTAGCCGGGGAGTGAGGAGTTTGATGATTTGGGTTAATCAGTAGGTTCAAGTCTCCATTAAATATTGACTGAGAAATGAATTGCAGTTGCCCACAATACCCCAAAACACGTACCCGTCACTGCACAAGCCGAAGTCCAGCAGATGGAAACATCTCTCTGTGACACATGGACTAGTGGGCTGTTCTGTCCTGTAGCAGTGGTTCTCACAGTCAGGGTTCAAGATGTGGACATCATAACCCACCCTTATAACAGCTATTAGGGGTCCAAGCAGAGAAGCTGCTACTGCTTTTGTAAGGATTATTATTATTATTATTATTTGAGTTATTATTCTGTTTAACTAGACATCTCCACGCAGTGTGTATCCATATAGGGTTTGTTTTTTCCTGCAGAAAAGCGCTGAGCGGGCGCTGGGAAGCATGTGTCCATATAGTGTTTTCATTTGGCAGAAAAGGCGCTGGCTTCACGTTGCGTGTCGCTTTTGTTTCTACGCCGACAATATCTTGAAAACTTTCCGCCACCACTAACCGCTGTGATTGGTTGCCTGAAAAGGAGCGACAGTGATGTCACCAGCGGATTTCTGAAATTTTCAACTCCCCCGCTGCACAAAAAATGCCGGCGCGCTTTTTCTCCAGGCAGCTCGTTCTCTTCGTCGGGAACGATAAAAAAAAAGACGCTGGCATTCAGAGAAAAGCACTATGTGGACGCGCACCCTGACGTGTCTCTCAGTGAAACGTTC
Organism: Notoglanidium macrostoma; assembly: GCA_030068235.1. Lineage (NCBI taxonomy): Eukaryota > Metazoa > Chordata > Actinopteri > Siluriformes > Auchenoglanididae > Notoglanidium > Notoglanidium macrostoma. The sequence continues at coordinate 21,851,733 of JAQQZR010000038.1, read as the reverse complement.
AGTAACTGTGGCAGTCGGTCTATAGCGACATCTGGTCACGCTACTGACTACATTGCTGCTTTCCAGCATGTGTAAAAGCAATTTGCTCATCACCCATCACTTTGTTGCTGATAGTTGTTCGCTAGTGGACATCCAGGGTCATCTTCATATAAAGCAGTTCGCTATTTGGCAGGCTCTTGTTGCCTGGATATCTCTCTCTTGTATATTTGTGAAGCAAATGAAGTGAAACAAGTGAGTGAGTGAAACAAGTACTGTAGTATCTGAGTATGGTTTGTCACAAGACCATAAATATAGTGTTAGTGTATGCATATGGACTGAGCTACACTTCAACAGTGACAATTCACCTTGCGTTTAAGTTCTTTTAGCTCTCAGATAGCTGTAACTTTTTCTGTAACGCTTTGTCTTTAGGCTGTTTGCCAAGTTAACTGTTGAGATATCCGGTTAGCACAAAGGCTGGGGGTATCACTTGCTTTGCAGCAAGAATTTACCTTACCGCATTCTTCCTAGCAAAATTCAGATAAATCTTTAGAACGAAAAATGACTGGCTAAATAAAAACATAAATGATGAGCATCTCTTCCATTTTGACGTGGTTGAAGTGATAAGAGCCAAAGTCGTTGACGTTCTCCCTTTAACAGGGAATTCAGTGTCGGCGTTGTCTGTCAGCCAGCGGTATCTTTTGCTCCCAAAGCTGAGATTAGTTTAACTCGATACCCACCCACTTCACATCACCAACGTTTTTTTCCACTCGTCATTGCTACAAAGTCGCCGAATTTCACTGACGTTCCATGGTCTCTGATCACGACATCGCTGCTGGCCTTTTCCTGTGCGCACGCCGACTTAGAAGCGCCAGAGCTCATAATGTACATGAAACGGAAATATCACGATTCAAGATGTGTGTCTCGCCGGTATGTCACTTTATTTGAGACCATAAAATTTTTGCGCCCGGTACAATGGTATTCTTCGAACAGATCCGATTTGGCGTCATTGATCTGGCGACTGGATTCTACAGGAACCCTGATTTGGGCTCCATTCTGAGTACCCTTGGTTGTAGCAAGTCGGGGCAGGTGGATGTATCAGGACATTGAGTCAGTATCTTTCCTAATCGTGACTACTTTTACGAACTGTGTTGCATAACAATATTGGCAGATACGCACCAAGTGAAACATCCTACTTTGTCATTTCTCATAAGCCTGTTTAGTTTTCCCAGACTTAAACTCATATATCAAGTTTGTCAGAGCCTGCCAGGTGGCTGACGAGCCCCGTCTCGTTCGTTAACGCAAGGTGCAGCTATGCAGTGCAGCCCAGAGGCAGATTTGACATGATTAGATTTTGTCAGAGCGCAGCGTTCAGCTTTCACAGCAAGTTGCTTCTGCTTTGATTCAGCCGGGTCATTCTGCAGGCTAGTCACTCACGTGTGTGGCCACTTCAAAGGAAAGACCAGGCTTAATAACGCCTCGTAAAACTGAAGGTCATGAACTGATTGAGGACATACACACAACACTGAATTTTGGAAAACGAGGCATCGCGGATGAGAAGCCGTTTATCCAAGGAGCAGCGAGCTTCTGATGACATACATACATGTATAAACAGGAGTCCGCTATTGACTGAGCGATGCTGAGGATGATCCATTTAAGCGCCGGTGCTGCAAGTGAAGACCTGTGGAAGAATCGCACGGAAATGCTCAGTCACCAGTGACATCCCAGGAAACCCCATTAGCTGATGTTCTGATTTTGCGTAACAAAAAAATTCCATTTTGCAACTTTAAAAATGCCGTATTTATTGTTTAGTTCTGTGTCCATTCTAGATCTAGTCACATATTACACGAGTCAGTTTAGCTCAGAAACGCACTGCATTTCAGAACAAAAGTAGCACGTCCTTGTACAAATTAGTGATCATAAACCCTGCCTCTGTGCTATAAATAATACAAAGTGGTTTATATAATGCTTATATAGTATAGGCTCATAAAGGTAAATGTCTTCTACTGAAAATGGCTCCTGTTCCGCGTGTGAGTGCGCGAGAGCTGCCTGAGATGCAGATACACAGAACGGCTATCAGGTTGTAGTTCAGTTTTAATTTATGAGCTTAGTTACGGCTAATAACTCGTTAGGTTTATTTCCAGTCCAGCATTCCTGACCTTGTTGGTGGGTAAGCTACATTCGACCTCTTTGTTTTGGGTGAATGATGTTACATGTACACGACACACACACACACACTGAACATCACAAAAGCCTGAGAAGGCAAAATATTGCGGCTTTTTCAATAATTAGCTTCTTACTGGTCTGTTAGCCGTAGCTGATTTTAAAGGAAGAACATGCGGGTGGGTTTCAGTTCAGAGATTTCTCAATTTCTTCGTTCTTGCTTATTTGAGTTCCGCGGAACGTCAGAGCGAGCGAGTACAGATGATCTACGCAGAATACTGTAGAAAGGGAAACGAGCTGTATTTTTATTTATTATTGTTTTTTTGTCATTTCTTACACACAGGCACGTCAAAAAAATGTGTCGAAGAAATTCTAACGACATAAAAGGAAAAACAGGGCAATGAATCTGATCTTCCTGCCAAAAACTGAAGCTCTACGTGCTTTAATGAGCCTCACTATGAAGCGTGTTAGTCGGATGAGGATGTGTTGGAGTAAAGCAGAAGAGGGAAGTTTTAAGTTTAGATTTTTTTTTCTGCTCAGGCTAAAACTAGGATGTTTTGTAGCTTTTAGTTATAATTCAATTGTAGTTAGTTGCATACTGTATGTTTCTTGTCTAATGTTTATCATTAATAACAATGTTTTTTTGGGTTTGTTTTTTTTTACGTTTTATATCATATTGCCTGGCTCTTTACAGCTTCATCTTAGAATTAGGACTTTGAGTGATGGCCCTTAAAAAACACAACCGCTGAGTTTATAAAGGACTCGAGATAAAGCCTAAAGTAATCGCAGGAATTACTGCAAAGCCACTCGTCTTTCACAGGATGCGCAGTGAGGCCTAGTTTTGGATTCGTTTTCCTCAGAAGACAGTTGTGTATATGGATAGTAAGTGTTCATAGTGCGGCTGGCTCCAGATACCAGAGAATACATTTATATTTCTTCCCAGATCATAAAAAAAAAAAATGAAAGTCATTCTGATGGAGCAAGACGAGAATAATAAAAAAAAAAGTACGATATTTAAGGTCATTAACTCGACTCTGTAAGATACAGAATGCAAATGAAGTGTAATGTGATCACTGATTCGAGCAGCAGCCTCTAAATGTGTAATAAGGAAGATTACTGAAGAGATCATACATCTTTAATTCCTGGGTGTTTTTCCTTTTTTAAGCAACCGAGGCGGTCATAGCAAAGTTAACGCCAGTGTAATAACACGGTACGGATTTTATATAGAAAGTAACCGGGACGTGTTTGCGCACTTCGTTCCAGATGATTCACCCGTCCGTGAAACAGAATCCTTTTGCTCTTTATCCGTCTCTTGTATCGGGCTCCAGCGGTGCTCAGATAAGGAGCAGACAAACCATGAGCCACTTAATCGACATGAAACGTAAAGTACGCTTAACAGGGATCAAAATAAAAACCCGCGAACACTAACCTCACCTGGCAAACCAATAGCAATCAGATGAAGCGAGAGCTTTGATCATGCAGATATGTTTATAGTGAGTACAAGGTTACTGTCAAGTTTGCCAAATATAGAGTGTTAAAAGTGTTAAGAATTAGTTTGGCTTTAATGTACTGGTGGTGGAAGGCATCGTGGCGCTCTGTAAGGACGCACCCACGTCTGGTTTTAGAAAAATGTAATCTGTAAGTGTAAATGTTCACTACAATGTCTGTTTTTCTCCTTGGGTTTCGCTGCAGATGTTTTGCCGCTGGTGCAGAGAGGGTTCGAGCCGCGTTCCCTGAGGCTGAAAGACAACAAACAGTTTTAAAATAGTTTCTTTTAATCAGATGAAACAGTTGCTGAATGAACGCACATTAAGCTTGATTAAAATTGATCTCCTAACCAGAAATCTGATGTCCTACTTCTGGTTGGAGTCCTCACTTGGACAGCACTTGCTCCTGTTGAGGATTGCCCCATGTGAACTGCCTCAACACACACCTAGACCTGTGAAGATGCTGTTTGATTGCTGTTGACATGAGCGGTTCTGCTACAATGGCAGTCTTGCATTCAAATCTTTACCCTATAAAAGAAGTGTGTTCGCACTATTAATCGCACTATACAAATGAGGACGGGTTCCCTTTTGAGTCTGGTTCCTCTGAAGGGTTCTTCCTCTTGTCGTCTCGGGGAGTTTTTCCTTGCCACCGGCGCCACAGGCTTGCTCATTAGGGAGGGAGGGATAAGTTTATATTCAGACTTTATATACTTCTGTGAAGCTGCTTTATGTCTGCTGGTAAAAGCGCTATACCAATAAAATCGAATTGAAATGAAAAATTAAATAATGCATACTTTAAACGCTACTCTAAATCTTTTTAACATTAAAAATGAATAGTAACGGTCCAAACCGTTAGTGTGGTCAATAAATTGTAACGCTGTGCAAGAGTGAGACAGATCTCCCTTTTTTTTTTTCAAGATTGTAGAGACGCTTTCCAACCCACCTGTATTGGACGTAGTTGGATGTGCGAATCGCTCCATTTCACGAAACAATTAAAATAATTCAAACGTAAGTAATAACAAAATGTCAGCAACGTAAACAGTCAGAAACAGAAACACTCCAGCTAAGCTTAAGTTAAGTTAAGCAGTCACTACAGTTAAGCTCTCTTTAAACTTTAAGCTTCGTCCATCACCGCTCATTCTGTTAGCTTTTAATACTCCGTGTATTCAGTTGCCCGGTTTACTCTTAAGTGTAGAATCAGGCTAATGTTGTTAAAATTGTTTGCTTTGGAGTTAGCGTCGGCTTGGTCTGACACAGATGTGAAAAGCTACTAGGCTGACTACACGTTTCACGTCAACTCAAGTAGCAAAATCTGGCCCCTGTTTTGCGTCATCGATCGACTCTCCGTATCAGCCAGATCAGAACAACAGGTCATCTGATTTCAGTCTATGACCAACTGATTCCAACACTAGTGACCTTTAGTAAATCTGCTTCAGTGAGCTAAAACTGTTCTTTATTTCCGTCTATTATATATTGTGGATGCGAGACAACGAACTCATCAGCACCACTGTTAGCATTGAGTCATCTGTGAGTTACGTTCCTTATTTATGTCAAGCAATGTTTGATGGGCTTGTGTAATATTTATCTTTTACCTGTTCTTGATTAAATGTTTACTCGCGAGGTTAATCAACCGGAACCGATGAAGACAAAACGAGCATTTCAACTATTTCAGGTTTAAGGTCAGAAGGAAGGGCGTAATGTTATTGCCAGCTGTACGGACGGGAGCTGCATGCCGGCAGCGGCAATCATGAAAAATCAGCTGAAGGGTGCGTTCTCCAGTAATGCTCAGTAATATCTCAAATCCTGTAAGCTAAAGTCTAATGCCAAATCCTTATCCTACGTCTAATCTTCACACGGCCAGTATTTTCATTGTTCTACAGTTTGAATTAGTATTGATTGGTTAAGAGAAGTGTAGAAACAACAGCATATGTAATATTTTTCTAATGATCATCACCATTAATGTTATTTATAAAGTGTTAGATTTGTCACAAGATCTATTGAATGTTTTTAGGTTGAAATCTTCTTTCTTTCCTCTTTCAGCTGCGAACTGAAGGTAAGCGTAGTTATAATGTTAACGATAACTATATACTCGTCTCCAATCGAGAGCGGGGCGGGGCTTCCAGGCGGTGCCGGTTAATATTGGAGAATCAAATTATGTTCAGCTGGCAGTCATCCAGGATTAATATGCCGACCGTCTTTCTCCTGCTTTATCGAGGAGACAAAGACTGCGCTTTTGGCCTGTTGAGTAACAGGTTTTTTGCTGGCGGTTGATTTTACCAGCCTGATTTTAACTGAGTCAGCAGCGTGCTTGTGTGATGTGTTTGGTCAGTCAGCTGACTGGACTTCCCTAATGGTCGTGTTGAAATGTCTGATATTGACTCCTATTTTTACGTTTTAGGATCCGTCACTTTTAGGATATTTTGCTGGATGTCCGTTTTTCAGATTCGCCCTTCAGCACTTCAATAGGAACGAGGTCACGTGCTTCCTGAACCGTCTCGGTTTAGGTCAGACGGAGACACCTGACATTGTGCTATTGTAGGATCCGCAATTCATTGTTCTCTCAGTGTTTTAAAGCCATCAAGACTTCGAGGCAGCGAAGCAAGTTCATACAAATATGTTCCCTAAACAGCATGTACTGAAACGTCGGCCTTTTTCTTGTTACTTCAATTGTCTTTTCAGTGATAGTTTAACTATGGTTCTTCTGTCTGATTCATCTTTAGCAAATTTGTGACAGCTTTGTCACGGCGCCGGCGTGGATTTCCTCCGGGTGCTCCGGTTTCCTCCCACAGCCCAAAGAAATGCAGATCAGGTCAAGTGGCTACTGTAAAATTGCCCACGAGTGTGAAGGTCGTGTCTCTTGCCTGAAGACACCTGGAATTGGCTCCAGCTTCCCTGCGACCTTTAACCGATAAATGGTATAGATTAATGGATGGATGGATGATTTTCTCCAGATAAAGCACTCTTGTTCATACACATTCATATATCCTGCAGATCCATTCTTCTGAAAAGTGCATGTGTAGAATCCCAGGTAGGTTCGATGCTCGGTGTTAAGAGACAACCAGCATGGTGATCACGTGTTATCCCTTTCGAAGATTAATATTTGCTCGCCGGGAGCCAATGATTGTGGATCTGAGTGGAAACTGAAGTCTATACAGAATTTTCATTTTGCTTGTTAAATACTTTAGATCCACTGTTTGCACAGCCTCAGCATACGGAACCGTGTTCAGATATTTCAGTATATTTCTGCCGTATCGGCCACATGGGCCACTGACTGAGTTCCAAGTAAAGCCTAGTTAAAGATAAACCGATGAATTCAGCCTTGAAGCCGACAACTCGTAATCTTATCATTGACACTAGATTACCGCTTTACAGTCCTGCAGCCATGAAGTTTTCGTTTTCTTTTCGGCAGTCGAACTCGCGTCGCTCTGCATTCCTCCTGTCTTAGCGCACGTTTGAGCTCAGCAGCTGAGATGTATGTATGAGAAGTTCACTACTTCGAAGCAGTGTACAGTGTGTGTATGTGTTATGGTATTGTGTCTATAATAAGTATAAGACTACTAAAATCTTTACCAGAATTCAATTCATGCTGGTATTATTATGTTTGTATTGTTTTGTACTCGGTTATAATGCACTAGAGTAAGTCACTAAGGGCATCTGTGCTCACCGTTTAACTTTTTACACCAGTTTTAAATGGGTTTGGGCTCTACATTATCAAATGTTCAATTTCCCAAATTGATGCGTATGATAGGTTTACGGATTTGGTTAAACAAAAAATGAAGCTTTGTAACAATCAGGCTGGTTACCTTGGCTGTGTATGATCGCATTAGCTAGGTGGCTATAGCTGTGTAAGAGAGAGTAAATTAATAATCTGAGAATTTGTGTGTGACGGGTGTTTAGATCTAGTTACATGAAAAGGTAAGCTTAGGAAGAAGATAGAAAGCTCGCTTAACATATACTCATTTGTTATTGTGATGTTTAATTATATAAAGTTGGGTCCCGAACTAATCGTTAAATTTACGCATCACTAATGCTAAGTGTCTCGGCTACACGGTTCACTGACTAGTTTTAGCTCACAAGTAACGCCACAACAGTCTTTTATTTCTGTTCATCAAGCTTGATCGAGTGATGCTACTGTTTAATTATCCAACTGTTAATGACGTAAAGGTTTTTTATTCTTTTAAGAGCCACCGCTTTGTTTCGACAAGCCATCCAGCGGCAAAAATATCGGTAGGCTACCGTACTCGTTAAAGCCCTCAGATGTAAATGTTTGATTTGGCATCGTCCCTGCTGATTTCTGATCTGTGAATACAAGGAGGGTAAATAAGTATGCAAACAATCTTGTTATTTAATATACGGTCAGTGCACGCATATATCCACTTGAGTTTTTACGGAGATGATTGTGATTCAGTTTCTTGCTAACTGTTCTCTGCGCACCCGTTTTCAGGTCGTCCTGCAACCTCTTTCCAGTGACTGCCGGTTTCTCTCCTACCTTACTAGTCCGAGAGCACGTTGAGAAATCTTGTGTAGTGCGACTGTCCAGGAGCGATTCCACCTGCATGTTGTGTTGTTTAATAATGTTGTTGCTGAGAACGTTAGAGCTCTCCTTCACCACGATCGGTACTTGACGTGTGACGACTTCTCAAGCAATGGCGCTATTTGCACAAAAAATAGAGCTCGATTTATTTTTATGTAACCTTTAGATTTTTTTAATGTAGCCTATTGTTTTGTTTTTGTTTTAAATTATGGTTATGAATCCATATATTTTTGATCGTATTTTTAAGTCCTTTATAATATTTGGTTTGTGCGTCTGAATTTGGATTAGATATATGTACGGAAAGCATGTTAAGTAACAAAAACAAAACAAGCAGGTGTTTGAATACTCATTTCCCCTGACTGTAAATTTCCTGGGACTTTCCTGGGTGTGGCTCAAAACCAATGACTGATGAGGGTTTTTTTTCTCCTAGGTATGACTTCTCAGGTGTTACTTTCAGCTTTGTGCCAGCGGTCATAGGTTGTGGTCATTAATATGGCGGCCTGGAGGAAAAAGTCACGTGACGGAAACGTGTCGATTACAAATACTGTAGCGATAACTCCAGGGAAAGTATATCCAGTCCAGATCGGCATGTTGGTAGAAAATGCTGTTGTATCATGTGGGCAAAGAGGATTCGCCAAGGCCAAGGAAGACAAAACCGAAGTGTATTTTTTTATTTATTTATTTATTTTTAAATGACAGAGAACAATAAAATACAGACAGCATTTCAGAAGATAGTTCAGAGAAGTAGTACTTCCAGGAGTTTTATTTTATTTATCTTATTGAGTTGCTAATACAGCCATAACCTACATTCATAGTATGGTCATGTGACCAACGTGTGAGGCTGCAAAGCCTCCAGCAAAACCAGCAGATGATTCGTGGAAACGCTCCTATTTGTGCAGAGATTACTTATCCTCTGTGAATCGATCACAATTACTACACACATCCTCCAGCACCATCACTTAACACGCATGTCCGGAAATCTCATCCTGTCCAAATGGCACTTTGGAGCAGCTTGCAAAGTCTCCAAAAACAACCTTTTTTTTTTTTGCCCTCCTGGTAAACATTTTTTAGGCCTACATTTCTCCACTGAAGGTTGCTTCCAACGAGCATGCTTTATTGATCAGACCTGGAAGCAGCAGAAGGAGCACCTGCGGTCATCGCTGCTCTTTACAGCCATGAAATGCTGTATTTATTCTAAATACTAAAGCTTAATCACCGGGCCAGTTTTCTTTTTTTGTTTAGTTTTGCACAGCTCCGGTACGGGGAAAATATGTATTTGATCACTTTAGTTTTAGTTTAATGTAGTACCAGTGAATATATCCAAGTCAAATCTACACACATCAACATTAGTCCTTAGCTGTTATGGGCATTCAAGTCTTCCAGGTTCTGAGGATCACTCTGATGGACTCAAATTCCAAATCATCCATAAATTTTCAATGGAATTGAAGTCAGGAGATTAGTTAGGCCATGGAAGGCCTTCTTGCGTTATATTGGATGTATGTTTGGGGTTGTTGTTTTGTTGGTACCTCTATCTTCTCCCTAGATTCAGTTTCTTGACCCATGAGCTTGAATTCTCCTTTATTGTGTCCTGGTACATCGCTCCATTCATGTTTCCTTTGATTACATGTTATGTCCCAGTACCGTTTGAAGAGGAGCAGCTCTGCATCATGATGCTTCAGCGTGCTGATGGGGTTCTTGGGATCATACGCGTGCAACCTTTCTTTCTTTAAACACTACAAGCTGAATTCATGCCAAAGAGTTGTATTTGTGTTTTGTCTGACCAGAGTATATTGTTCCCAGTGAGTTCTTAATGCATTTAGTTGTACTCCCCTGTGTTTATATTGTAGCTGAGCAGCTTCGTGTGAGGTTTAGAAACCAAAACGAACGTGGTGTTGTTTGTTGTTGTTGTCTGTGTGATGGTTGTTCCTGCAGCTCCCAGTGACCGCTGGTTTCTTTCTTATCTTTCTTATCGTTAGTCTGAGAGCGAGTTGTGAAATCCTGTGTGACGGGCGCCAAGGAACGATTAGTTCCGGTTCTGTGAACTTTCCACCTTCATGTTATTGAGCCAGTTGTACTGACAGTGATGTTTAAGGTCTTTGTTATGGCGCTCTAGCTTTGTCATTCAAGCGTTGTTTAATAATGTTGTACCTTCTAACACCATGTTGCATGAAATCTTCAGCATCCAACAGCAACTACAACTTTTACAATGACACCAGGTGCAGTTTGCACGAAAACATTTTCATCTAGAATTTGATTTATTTCTACACAATATTCACATGTATATTGTCCTAATACAATACGTAGTGTAGAGACAGTGTATAGAGATCCTAATCCCCTTCTTCTTAGTTTGAACTGATTCTGAGGTAAAACTCGTAAGCATCGCGAAAGCACAGACTTTTCTGCCGTCACATAATCACACTTGTCGTGTGACAAATTATTAGCTGATGATATGGTTTGGAGACATGAAGAGCAAAAAAAAAAATTAATTAAGCAAAGTTGTTTGTTTAACACGATTGTGATTAATTTTTTAGTGTTAGTCCGCCGTGTCAGCTGCCTGTCTCGTGTATATAGGAATGAAGTACTTTACTAAAGTTTAATAAAGCCCTCTCAACCGGTTTTTTTCGATTTAATTACTAGCCACATAAAACGACATCAACTGACATTGTTAGTTCTCAATTTGTTTATATATTGTTCAGGCCCCAATACATGCTGTATCCTTTCTCTGAACGTTTCCTACAACCCGTGCCTATTCGATCCATTATTCATTTTCTTCAAATTGCGCTATATTAAAGCATCACTAATTCATGTGTACTCTGGTTCCTTATAATAGGATCCATTTAGCGACCCTGTATTTTTCTAAGAGCTTACCCTCTGGCCTACTGAAGACTGATTAATAATATTGTATATCTATTCATATATATGTATATATATATATATATATTTCATATGTATTATCTTAATTATGATCTTTAGGTAAACATGGGTCATGCAGGTCAGTGGTGTAGTCAGGAATTCATTTCAGGGGATGAAGAGATACACTAAATAAAAACATCATCTGAACCGTACAATAAAATTGATAACTCTGACACATTTGTGTGTTTTGGGTGGATGCCAGACAGTAGTAGGAGCCGACGGCCAGAGTTTGTTATTTAATTATTTGACACAGGACCTAGCATCGACCATTCTCGCTATATTAATAACACGACCATAATAACACCTTTATGACCCTTCTACTGACATTTTATCTTCTAAAATCTGATCAGGAAATCTTTATCTCTTCCTGAAGTAAACCTCCATTAATTCACTGTCCGTCACCTTGATCTCGCTGTTCTCACATGCATGTGCGTTATTCTCATTAATCACGGCTCCGACAGCAGTTCTATCCGTAACATGAGCTGTAAGTTAATGTACTCATTCTGGTACGTTTGTTTCTATAGTAACGGCTCATACACAGGAACTCTTACAGTGAGAACACGACATAGTCTGAGACAAATAGTGACCAGATTTTTTTCTTTTTAAATGTGTTGTTTAACAAGGTAAAACCTATAATTGTTGGCGTGGTGATGTTTTTAGATGTCCTTTCTGTAACTTTTATGGAAGGAATCCTGGTTGTAAGTGCTTTATAACAGTCAAAGCTTTCCCAGTGCAAGAAGTTCTTCAGGACAGAGGAGTTTAGCCTTTCCACTTCCTCTGGAAAATGACAAGTGGTGTTTTTAGAGCGAGAGAGAGATCCAATTTGTCATTAATTTACATTTTCTGCTGTAATTATGTCCATAATGGGTGTATATAATGATCTGAGCTGTTTGCGGCATGTAAACAAACCTTCCAGGAAAAAGTATTCAAAACTGATCGTATTTCAAGGTGGGTTTAAACCCTAAATTCTCAAAATCCACCCCTGGCTATAGCTAACTATGGTTGGGGTCATGGAAGAGAGTTGGACTGCTGAACTCTTTTACCCCTAAATGTCTTATTACACATCCTAAAAATCTGTTTTTCGATTTTGAGTAAAATTTTTTTTTTTTGTCTATTTCATTGAAATTTGTTTATTTTAAATGTGTACAAATTACAGACCCTGTAAAAAAAATTAAATTAAATACAATATCTGCCCTGCTATATCTGTCCCGGATAACTGTAAGTGCTATTATTGTGAAATGGAGGTGTCTAGGAGCAGCAACAGCTCTGCCATGAAGCAGTAAACCACACAAACTCACAGAGCAATCTCACCAAGTGCTGGAGCATGTCCCACATACAAATCACACACAGGGAGAACGTGTTTATTATTTAATGTACTAGAGGTAATGTTAGAGTCTCTGCAACATAGCACTTATGCATCATTCTTTCTCTTATTCTTGATGTCTAGTTTTTGTTTTTTTGGTAGTACATATCACACTTTGGACTCACTGTCCACTTTAAAAGGAACACATCTATACATATGGAAAACGTATGCAGTTATGTAGAATGGGGGAAAAGTGTGATCTCTGTAACTACCCGTGGCAGGGATGCTGGCGCCCGATTGGCTGGTTTGAGTGTTTCAGAAGCTGTAGCAGATCAAATAAACGGCCGTGGTGAGCAGAAAAGCATCTCCGAACGCACAACTTGAGGTGGATGAGCTACAACAGCCAAAGAACACATCAGGTTCCACTCCTGTTACCCAAGAACAGACCATCACTGGCCTGAACCTGGACAGTTGAAGGCTGGAAAAATACCAGGTTATTATTTTTTGTAAACTGTCCAGTTTTGATGAGCTTGTGCCCATGAAAATCCCAGGAGATCAGAAGTTTCTGAAATACTCAAACCAGCCCTTCTGGCACCAACATCCATGCCACGATTAAAGACACACCTCCCCATTCTGATATTTGATGTGAAGCTCTTTAGCTGTGTCTGCATGATTTGTTGCGCTGCAGTAGTTTATTACACTGAGGCCATTGCTAGACTTCCTAGACGTCAGTCAGTCTGGGCTACATATTTCTGGGCCGCTACCCGGAGAAACACAAACGAAGGCCCAGGTGATGTTTGGGGGAAAAACATATGTTCTTAGAATGCACTAAGATTGATTAGTCATACTGAGTGATGATCCCTTACCTACATTAGCACTACTGTAAGATCTGCTGCTCACGCTGTGACATCAGCTTTTTTTGTTATCGAATCATACAGTGAGTGAGCATTTACTGTGTAGATCATTCATCCGGCTGCTCAGTTTCCTGTTCTTAGGATTATCTGTGATTGTATCTGACTTGTTCATTTAGAAATGCGCCTCTAAATGCATCAGACCCCAATGTGCAGGATTGAAGGCGTGAGTTTCAGGCATATATTGGTGGTCAGAGAAAGACAGACTGAACTGACTGACCTCCCTTTGTCTATTGTTGAGCCTCCTTCTTGGCTGATGTCACAGAGTGTCCAGTGTGTGAGAGAGAATACTCTGAGCCTGTGAGGCTGTTCTCTACAGATCTTACACATCTCCACATCTAAGAGGGAACAGTTCTCAGCTGCCAACTTGTTTGTTTGGGTTTTTTTTTCTTTTCTTTCGGTTTGCCGTTACGTAATTTCTGAGTCACACCTGAGACTCGCAGTGTCCCGACTCTGAGAAGGATGTTTGTTGGAATGTATGGGTGTGAGGGAGTGCTCCAGCCAGTGGCTGAGAGACTGAGATGCACAGTGAGAAATACACATCCTCCCTTGGTGACTGGTAAACTGTCTTGCCTGGGTAGTCCTCCCCCCCACTTGTGCCCAGTTTGTGTTTTCCGCTGATCTGTTTAGCAGTTCTCTGGATCCTCGATGTCTAAATCTGTCTTTCCTGTCTTATGCATACCAAGGTAGTTCTAGGTTGTTGTTGTTGTTGTTGTTTTTTTCTCCCTGCTTTATTTATTTTATCAGTAGAGCTGTTTTATTTTTGAGCTGTTATTTGTGACTATAAATTACAACACACATTTATTTATTCATTCATTTATCTGTTTATTTTACGTTCTCTGTGTAATCTGCAGGTGGTGCGTCTGTCCAGATCCAGAATGCAGCTGTGGTGAATGTGCTACTCGTGCATGATGCTGGTGTTTGTGCTGCTGATGGTTTTGCTGGGTGGGAGTCAGGCCTGCTCAAACTCGGTAAACTGCTCGGATGACAAACCCCCCTCCCAGGAGTTTTGCTATGAGGCAAAAATCCGTAGCTCCGTGCTGCAGGGGCTTCCGTTCGGAGGAGTGCCTACGGTCCTCGCCCTCGACTTCATGTTCTTCCTGGTACGTCACAGCTCTCTGGACACGTTCAATTGATTAGAATGTCTGATAACACGTTATGTCTACCTGATAACCCCTATTATTTTTAATCATTCTTTTATGTGAGACACGGCAAATCAGTTTTTTGTTTTTTTTTCCGCCCTAAATTCCCACTCACCGTACTAACGTGCTTCCTCTGAGACACCTGAAGGTAGTCAGCCACATCTTTTTTTAAATGGTGCTCATTTTGCAACACAGTGCAATTTAACATGTTCAGGGGGAAGTACTGTCTGCCCTCTTCTGCATACATGAGCTCACAGATGGCCAGAATTTGCTGCGTGATCGTGACTGACAGGGGAGAGAGAGTATGCGCCTCCCACTCGGAGAACAAGGCCAAGAATCGAACTTGTGGCCTCGCATTTTTCTCTCGCCGCACTCAGGAGCCATTTATGTAACATTTTCCATACCTCATGATAAATCCGTTTCTGATTTTCATACGGTTTTTATTTGTTGCTTGTACAATTTTGTATATTACGTTTTATTTTTAACTTGTAAATGTCTGTGTTCAATCCAGGGGCTGCTTTTTGTGTTCTCTTTCCTGAGGAAAGTAGCGTGGGACTATGGGCGTCTGGCACTAGTCTCCGATGCAGACAGGTAAGAAAATAAAGCTGTAATGACCCATTTAATTCAGCATTAATTCTGTTCCCCAGAGTAAGTCTAAAGTGTATTGATGAGCAGCTGCAGCTTCAGTTTTTTAGTGCACACACTGACAATCTGAGGTTACACACATTTCCCAATCTGTTGTATCACATGTTTCACCGTCTATAACATGAGAAAGTACAGCTCTTGTTTTGGTTTCAGCGTGACTATACAACCACCGTCATCACCACTGGAATTTTAGCTCATGCTGCATTTATTGACAGATGTCCAGCACATCATTCTCCATGAACTGCACTGGATATAATCAATATTAGTTAAAGTAACATTACGTATGTTAAGAATCACCGCTTTAAGTGGCGGTGGTGTTGAAAAAGGTTTCACTGACATGAGAGGGCTTTTCTTTCCACAGTGGGTCTGTCATCACAGGGTCTCATTAAACCCATTTTTTCCCTTTTTTTTATTTAATTTTTTTTATTTAAAATTTCAAGGCAGGATCAGCGATACCGGCGCCTGGATGATCGAGAATAGTATGTCATATTTTTACGTTCATCACTTCCTAGGAGTTCCTGCTCTCTTCTACAAACATCAAATTAACCTCCTCTCTTTCTCTCTCTCTCCATCTGGGGTGAAGGGAATTCCTTTAACATAGCTCTGTCAGCATTTTTTTCTCTTACATAATTACATAATTTCCTATTATTCCTGTACATTCTTTCCCAGCAGTGGAGGGCCTTTTTTTAAAATCTAGCTATCAACTAATCAATGATGCATGTATGTTTATTTGATGCTCAGCATGCATTTTGTGGACTTGGCTATTGTACCGAACGCCTCTCAGAGGCAGGCTGCTTCCAGGTAGAGGTAAAGTTCTGTGTTGTTGGCTTTAAAACAAATTCAGTTAGTTGATTCATTTCTGTGATTGGTTATTAGCTAGTTCAGAAAGCCATCCTAACTGGACTGTTGTAATTGTCCACCCAGTACCTCATTCATATAAATTTTTATATTTTTTATCTCTCTCTATCTCACACTTTTTAGTGTAACGTTTGCAGTGGCTGTGTGCTCATGTCTGCTGAACAGTGGTGATTTCTCTCCCTCTGTATGTCTCTAACCATCACTAAAAGTTTCTTCTTTCATCTGCATGGCACCTTCTCTCTAGGCCTCGTACAATATTTGTCCTTTATCTTTGATGTGGTTCCTTAACTAAAAATAATTACATTTTGAGTTTTAAATATTAGTTACGTGATGACATTTTTCTGAAGAAAAAAAAATTTGCTTAGACATAAAGTCACCTTGAACAAATCTAGCCATCCAGACAGGCTCAGTTTCTTTTGTGTGAGCAAATTATACATAGCTGGACAGTTAGCATGGGATAGAACAGTGCTATGTGTTGTATAGACTTCCCTTTTTTATTCCGCCAGTGCACTGCCTCTTCAAATTGAAATTTTTCAGCTTGAAATGGCATTTAGATATTTATACATCCATGCAGAGTACACCGAGTAAACTGGTTTGTTTGGTTTGTGTTTGCGTACAGCGTGGCTTCCGCATTGCAGACGCCAGTGGATTCTCGTTACGAGCGCTTGACTTCAGTTTCCAGTTCCATTGACTTCGACCAAAGAGACAGCGTGAGTGTTTTATTTAGGTCAGCTTTGACAAGGTTTACCCAACACGCACTGGCACACACCTCTCACCATGTCACTCCCTGGACAAGCCCTAAATACACACCTGTGTATTTTGTAAAGGTTTACTCAGCTTAGTCTCACAGCCCTTTGTTTGACTTTCCCTTTCCCACTTTTCCACAGAGAGCAGACCACAGTGTGTAATCTGGCGTGTGCATCTAGGGTGCAGCTTTTCAACCATGACCAAAAAGAAACTCATAAAGAATATTTTAGTGATTGATATGTCTTAGACATTCAGTTGGCAGTTTATCTGATACCCCTTCCTTACAGTGACAGTGATTTTTAGCAGCGCTTATATACTATGCATAGTACGCCTACACTTATAGCAGCAGCACCCACACTGCAAAGCTAATACCATGCCATGTTTGTTTGTGTGTACACATTCTATAAAACTATTGTGTTTCCTCCTTGCAGGGTTTCTGTTCCTGGCTAACAGCCATCTTCAGGATCAAGTGAGTCCAGTGTGCTTTTCTTGAGCGCTTGATTGAGTCGTTGTGATTGCTGGAAGGGCAAGATAAGTGGGCTGTGTGTGGAAGCTTTTTGAAATATTGTTTGTGTGATAGTATATCTGTGCACTCTAAGTATGGCTCTGCCTCTTTTTTTTTTTTCTTTTTTTTTTTACCTCCCTCAGAGATGATGAGATCAGGGAGAAATGTGGCGAGGACGCAGTGCACTACCTCTCGTTCCAGCGGCACATCATAGGTCTGCTGGTGGTGGTGGGCGTGTTGTCAGTGGGCATTATCCTGCCAGTCAACTTCTCAGGAGACCTTCTGGGTGAGGCATCAGTGCACAGGACTGTCCCAAAGAGATTCGCTTTGCTAATTCTGATAATGTCTTTTGGACTAAAAACAACTACCATCTTCTCTAATCAGTACATGTTACAGGTTTAATTGCAGCCATGTGAGTTTAATGAGATGGTTAAACAGATTTCTGTCTCATTCAGGTATTGCTCATTATTACTTATTTTGTGTTTCACAGATCATAATGCATACAGTTTTGGGAGAACAACAATAGCCAACTTGAACTCTGGGTAAATTATACTATAAAAATCCTTTTTTTTTTCTCTCTTTTCTTTTTTTTTTTTTTAGCAGTTGTGTATATGATAATAGTCTTTGATTAAAATTGATGTATGAGATCTGTGCCCTTTATATTACCACAGGAATAACCTGCTCTGGCTGCACACTATCTTTGCGTTCCTTTACCTGTTACTGACCGTCTTCAGCATGAGGCGACACACGTCCAAGATGCACTACAAGGAAGACGATTTGGTGATCAAATCCAGCACTTCACAATTCATACGTTATTTTGTTCCAGCTGAAAGAGTGAATTTTTAAATAATTTCTTTCCTTTCTTTTACAGGTGAAACGCACTTTATTCATTCATGGCATAAACAAATATGCAGAAGAGGGTCAGATAAAGTTGCACTTTGAGTAAGACCACTAATGTTCACGCAAACGTAAAATTTTTCATCACTTACACTTTACATTACAAGATTAAAGCCAAAGATAGGAGCGCACACATTTCCTGTAATTGTCAGCAATTGTCAGGGAGCCACATTTTCTGTTAATCATTTATATACATAAATGGTTATATACAGTCTACATATTGCACTTATAATTAATGAAAAAAGCAATTGGTATCTAGCATAACATTTCTAAAAGCATAAAATAAAATGTGTATAAAATTTAAATTGTATAATGCCATTGGAGGCCAGACCTTTTTGGTGTTGGAGGGACGACATTCTCTCTTTCCCCTGTCAATATCAGCAACACTAGCATATCCTGGGCTTCTGAGAGCTCATGTATGTGGATTAGGGCAGATAGTGCTTTCCTCTTTGTGTGTCTAACCCTAACCCTTGTGATGCCACATGAGTATCATGGAGTTAGCGTTGCGGCTCTCTGGGGAAGCACATGATCCCTCTCACAGTCCCCAGTTGATGGCTATTGGTTGATAGGGATAGCTGGTTGGTGGGTGGGAATTGGCAGATGACCAAATTAGGAAGAAAATAGGGAAACATTCAAATACAGTATAGTGCACAATAAAGAGAAAGCTAGCTCGAACTCGTAACTCTAGTTAGTCACTCAAGCATCGTCACAAAATAATGTGCACTTCAGTAATAACAGACGTATAAGATGATGAACACTATACACAACACAAAATTCACAAATATATTTGAGAGTAAATCACAAGCACTGTAGCAATTCAAATCTCCATTTGCAGAAAATTCAGTTCTTGTTTGGCAAATCTTCATTATAGCTAACTGATAACTGGTTATGTCAGGTAGGTTTACATAATGTCATCGACCATGACATTAGAAATCGAGTATTTGTTTTCCGCTGTCCTCTTGTTTGTCTTTCTTTTTCTTCTCACATCTTCTCTCTCCTCTTTACACACAGGCGAGCATATGAAAATTGTGTTGTACTGGAAGTTCGCATTTGTTACGATGTGGCCAGACTCATGTCTCTGGAGTCTGAAAGGTGACTATTAACCATGTGCAGATCATTTCTTCCTAACAGTTAAAAAAAAAAAAAGCATGTTTGCGGGCTGCTGATGTTAGTTACATGACCGAATGGTGATAAGGTCATTTCTCTCCATAGGAAGAAGATGGAACGCAGCAAGAAGTTCTACACTGATTTGTATAAAAGGGACCATATGCATACTATGATCAGTACAAAACCATGTGGCCACCTCTGCTGCTGCATCATAAAGGGCTGTGAGCAGGTGAGGCTTCAGTTTTGGACTGCATATACACCTGTGTTCTACAAAGGTGTATAACATCCAGCACATGTGGGTCCTGTTACAAACCATGTTCACTAGGATTGGGTCAGCTTGGTTTGCATACTCTGTTGCACAGACTGAGAAAAGCAATAAAAAATTAGATGCGTGGGTTGTTTCATTGTGCCCTGAGGGGAAATCGGTATGAGGACACTTTTTTTTTTTTTTTGGTATTTAATATGCTTCTGGTGTATATGCAAGACGTACTTCAGATGTACATACATAATAGCTTTTACCTTTGTACTTGAACAAAAGGTATATATTCATATACACAAAGATAGATGCATAAACAAAGATGTTTAAGAAACAAAACTGATAGGGGGGAAACATAATCAGACACTTAAAACTGGTCAAAATTTAAATAAAGTGTTGTAGATACGTGTTCTTGTGCAAATCACAACAGGTGTCATAAAAGCTATAGCCATTTGTTGGGAAGATTTACTTCATTGGTTGGCACGTTGTACCAGGACACGTTGGAGGAAAATTTAATCTTTAATTAGCCAAGAAACTGAAGCTGGCGAGAAAATGGATGTTTCAACGACCGCAAGCATACAAACATCTAAATAACACAGGCCTGGTTTATAAAACTGACATTATTTATAGGGAGTTTCAATATTGCAAACCCTCAGAGGGATTCTTGTAACCTTAGGAAATTGAAGACGATTTGCCAAGACAAACGGGCCAAAAAAAGGCTAATTATTTCTTACGCTAGACATCTCAAAGCTGCAGTTGACAACAGACGCTTACCAAGTACTATTTTTCCCCTATCAGTGTTATTTTTAATGTATTGTTTTCATGCTTTTGACTACATATGTTTTCATATTTATAGGTACAAAGTCAAAAGGCTCCATGGCTGTAAATTTGAAGTGGATATATGCACAGGAAGTATATAAAATAACGAAATCGAAAATTGCCCGAATCTTTATTTCCCCCTGACTGAAGCTAAATGAAAAATGTAATGAAAACAACCAAACTTTTGAA
>JAQQZR010000038.1:21785858-21803946 GCA_030068235.1 Notoglanidium macrostoma | reverse complement strand
AGAAAGACACCCTGGGTGACCCGGGGATCGAACCCAGGACCTTCTTGCTGTGAGGCGACAGTGCTAACCACCGCACCGCCTAGTGACAATCTTTATTGTTAAAAATGCTACAGTAATAAAGCCACAGAATGTTCAGAATTGTCACCCAAGTAGGAGTTTGTTGATGTTTCTTTCACTCTCTGTCCTTTATTATGTTGTGAGGAAAAGGTAGGCTGTTCCCTAATGGTAAACAATATACAGATGCATTCATACTCTGTAGGCTATCATGAGTGCAGGATGTACTGAACTTGGAAATGCTCATTTAAAAAAAAAAGAAGAAAAAAACCCACCCCAGATGTCTGTTTTGTCTTGGTCAGACAGTAAAATGGCTGCTTTGAGCCAGAACCTTTTTTTCCAGACCACGAATCATGCCTTTCTTGACACTTACCCATGTGCACTTAGCAGTTAAGCTTCGGCCAGCCCAGTCCATCAAGTTAAAGAACAAGAAGCAGAACACGGGAATGAAGTATATTCCTAGGGATACCAATGAAACAGACAGCCAATGACACGAGGGCACAACGAGCAGTGGAATTTCTTTTAAGTAGCACACCTACAGAAAAGCACTCTTACCCCAAGTACCACCTTCAGACAGAGTGGACTTGACCTCCACAGTCACAGCAGGGAATACTCCAATAGTGACGGTGAAGACAAAACACACTGACAAGGCCATCACCCAGATCTAAAGGGGTGAGGGGTACAAAAGTGATTAGCATAAGTCATTTAGGACTTCAGGAATGTCTAGCAGCAGGCAGTCTACGTGACTGGACTTCGTTATATAATCATTTCAGCTCCGCAAACAGCAGAAACGTTTCCAAAGGTACCTTTTTAAAGATGGCTAACACAGAGATGGTATGTGTGGGCTCCTCATCAGTCAGACTCACTACTGCCCTCTTCTCCCCAGGGTTTTCTGTAACAGCAGCATCCATGCAACAACCATTAATAACAAAATGGCTTTCCAGCACAACTCAAAATGAAATATAACATGCAACTGCAATTACAACCAAAGCGGAAATAAGCTTGGGAGAACACACACGCCAGGGTCTCAAGAGTCTCTGGCTCCATCGAAAACCACTCAAATGCAGTGCCAAAGAGAACTGAACAAATATGCCAGATGGTTTGGAGTTTAGAGCAGGCTTTAATGAAAAACATTTCCTGGAAATCTCTGCGCTGGATTTGAAGCCCTGTGCTTTGAGAACTACTACTTTTATCATGGAGTTTGCAAAATGAGCATCTGTGTGGTTACTAGCTATTGTACCTTTGTTCAACAGGTCCATCTTGTTTTCCTCATCACTGCAAGGTTTGGGACTACTGGTGTCCACATAATACTTGAAAAATTCCTGCAAAGCCATGAAACAAATAAGAAGACAGGCTAAGAGGGTGTAATAAAAGCTGGACATCACTGGATATATTTTGGCATGACTTCAATAAAGAGAGGGCTACACCAAGATGAGAAATGATGGGTGGATGTCAATGCTGGAAAATACCAAAGCCACACTTTTAACCTGCGTACACCATATGGACAAAACTTTGTGGACACCTGACCACAAACACTCGTGTGCTTGTTGAACATCCCATTCCAGATTTATTCCCCTTTGCTGTTCTTCCCTCTTCTGGGAAGGCTTTACACTAGATTCTGGAGCGTGACTGTGGTGATGTGTGTTCACTCAGTCCCATGAGCGTTAGTGAGATCAGACACTGATGTCAGGCGAGGAGGCCTGGGTTCAGCTGGTGTTCCAGTGATTTCCAAAGGTGTTCGGTGGTGTTGAGGTCAGAGCTCTGTGCAGGACACTCAAGTTCATCCACACCAACCGTTTCAAAACCATGGAGTCTTCATGCTTTGTGTACAGGAGCATTGTCATAAGGAAACACGTTTGGGCCTTTTAGTCCCAGTGAAGGGAAATTGTAATGCTCTATCATACATCGACATCCTAAACAATTGTGTGCTTCCAATTTTGTGTCAACAGTTTAGGGAAGGACCACATACTGGGGTGATGGTCAAGCGTCCACAAACGTTTGTCCATCAAGTATAAGACCTCCACATTTTACCATAACATCTACATCTAACAAACACTTTACAAATATGATAACTAAACAGAGATTGTAAACACTGTTTGCTTTGACATGCTTAAACACTTCAATAATGTGGGACAAAGCATTCTTCATCATCTGGATTGTCAGCTGTGCTGTATTATGGGCTGTACCAGGGATCTTCAATATTATCTGGTATAAGTACAGGCCTTCATTCCAGCCAAATAGGAGGCACACTTGATAGCAGATTGGAGACCAAGGTGAACTGATTAGACGAGTGGAATCCGGTGTGACTCCTGGTTGGCTGGAATGAAAGCCTGCAGCCACACCGGCCTTTTGTGGATAAAGTTGAAGACCTGTGCAAGGCTATTCTATTTTATTTGATTATAATAGCCAGTTAAAAAAGCCCTGGGAAAATTGGATGACTTTTTTTTATATGCATATGTTGTAGTAATTTAAGTAGCCAACTGACAAGTGTGTTTTTATGGAGTGGGAGAGGGGGTTGAAGTGCAAGAACTCAAAAATATTTAAAGTAGGCCTCAAGGGGAAAAGCTTTGTACATGTCTGGTGTAAGACAAAGCGTGAGTCTACTGTTGTACACTGCAATCTATTCAAACAAACCGGTGCACATGTATTAACTAAAAGTTAAAGATCTGGCCAATTTAATTCTGTATACAGGGATATACTGGGATCTAGTCCTAGGAAATTTAAAATCATAATGCCTATGAAGTTGGGTCATACCATTTTGGGCAGAGCAATGTAAGAAAGGATGGCCAGAACAATTACAACACAGGCAGTGATGAAGTAGCCAAAAGCACTGTCCTTCATCTCTGAGCCACCTGGGAAGATAAACATTAGAATAACATAAACCCAACGGTCATGACATGTAAAATCAATCGTGCTGAAAAAATAGGTCTCACACAATTGCAGAAAAACAGAATAACCAAATAATACAATCCAGCATAACGGTCATAGAATCGAGCTAGATCAAATTGAAGAAATACACACTGGCAATTGCACAGATCATGGAAAAGGCTGCAAATGTTCCGGCGAACCCCTGGCCACTCATGATGGGAGCAGTGTAGGAAGCTGGGAGCAATCCTGCCAGCCCAAAGAGACTCCCCTGCAGAATCGCACCAAAAGCTGGACGGAAGAGAAAAAGAAAGCAAAATGGCAGTGTGGTGAGAAAGGAAGATAAACAGTTAAGAAAATATACAATGACCTTGACACATGGTACAAATGTACCCCCATGGGAATTTCAAAGATAAAGTTCCCACCACATATTCTCTTTTTGTTGTCTTTTCCACAGCTAGACTTCCCAAACCAGTATGTAATAATAACATCAAAGAAGGCTAGCTTGTCATGTTGACGCTAACTCTTTAAGTGAAAAAAGAAGTCACTGCATGGTGGGGCATGGAACAACTTCTCTAAGAGGCAAACCAGAGATGTCCAGCAGAGCCACTCACAGTTGATGCAGATGATTTTGATCATGGTGAAGGTGAAAAAGGGCAGAGGTGCCATGTCCACCTTGACCAACACTGCGGTGATCAGAAACACAACCAGGATCACGACGAGGCTGCCGGAGATCCTCCATTTCTGAGGAATCCTGGGGTGGAGGAGGAAAGACAGCAAGAAAGGGGGGGACAATGATCAACATTCCTTATACCGTCCTGCGATAATGTCTAGGTGAGAAATAAAAAGGCGACCTATGAGATTGAGATCTCACAAAATTCTCTTGTTAATTAACACTTACATCCTCTCCAGGTAACTGAGCATGACTAAAAACCCAGACGATATGTTCATCTTACACAAACTCTGCAAGTGGGCCATGTCTAAATCCATGCCCCTTTTCACTAGACACATTTTGGAAATCAACCATCTAACTTATCCAACAGCAGAGTGGACTACTGGACACAGTGGAAACTAAACACACAAGCAAACAAACATGGTAACAGGCAAGGAGATATGAAGCTCATGGGTCAAAAAAAAGGTCAGGCTGATTAACAGATATGCTGATAATCAGGGTGGGAGGGTCGCACATTTAACCCCGTGATCATCAGTAACTGTTTTGTGGTTTCTGTTTGTACCTGCCCACCATATGTTCTGATGAACTTATTTCAATTTCTCAAAATATAAACAAATACGAGTGAGAAGAGGAGGGATTGGTCAGAATTCTTCAGGAGCTGGTGAGATTGAGATTTAAAAAAAAAAATTAAAAAAAACACAAAAGTCTACAGTGGACTATTCAGAAAATCTATCAATGACCTGCAACAGGAATAGTGTAAACAGGCAGTCCTAAAAAACACTTCTAAGTAACAAGTAGTGATGTAGTGTTTATTGTTTCTTTGTAATCTGGGCATGTTGGAAGTTGTTCAGAAGCAACAAAAAGACCTAGAGTAAGCCAACACCCTGCTCTATTGCTCTGCAAAGACTCATAGGTAGTTTATTGGTATATACAGTATGACCCATTGTGTAGACGTTTTCAACTCGCACTGAACTGCCCATTAATTATGTAAAAGCCTCTTTATTTTAAACACCTCCCACCATGGGTGCCATTTGAGTTTGTCATTTGAGCCCTCGGGCCAAATGACATTTAGCCTGGCCAACAGAAAAAATGCATCCTTATACTGGAATGAATTTACTACACTGTTTTGAATGTATAGCCTAGTGATGGCACATCATAGTAACAGAAAGCAATATGAAGTGCCAATCAGACTTCAATAAGACCAGCCGACATCTCATCAGGACAAATGATCTAAGATGCCTGGTTTGAGAACACAGAAGTAGAGATGCATATTCAACTACACTGGGCTTTAATGGGAGGAATGATTAATCGTCGTTGGGCAACAGGCTTTTAATGCAGCATTTGAACCCTGCCCATCTCAAATTTGGGGAAGAATAGGAGTGTGGGTGTGTGTGCTTTGCAGGAATTAGCTCATAGTTCAATGGGCAGTGCATTTTTGCATGCACAGCTTCTCAATATGAGGTGTAGGAGATCTCTCAAAGGGACAGAACCTTATAACCAACTGCCAATCACTGAAAGGCTAATGAACATAACGGACATCTCAAACTTCAGAGCCATTCAGGCACTCAGTGCTTGGATATGCAATAGTCAGTCAGTAAGCAAACTCTACATCCTAGCTGGTAAATATTGTAAATACAGTGCAGTATCAAGTTGCTGATTATGCGTGTTCATTTTTGTTTATAGGCCTAGAGATCCATATTCTTCCACGAACCTGAGCTTGCTAGTTAGCAGTTAATGGGGAGACACTACCAAGTTTGTCGACCGGATTTTTGGAAGAGAGTCTGTATCCAAATTAACCCATTGCTGAACATCATAAATAATCTCAAACACAGGATAAACCTTCCCCCTTTCTGACTGGTAGAATAGCAGCCATAAATATGGATACTACCCAAAGTAAATTACTTATTTTCAATGAGTCCAGCTCAACCTCTCCCTTCCTGATTCAAATCATTCCATTCCAGTAACATTAACTTTTATTGGAAAAACCAACCTCATAGAATCAAATACAAAGACCCAAATATCATGGAGGCCATGATGCCCCAAACTGTCAACAACATGACTTCACCAACAAACAACTCTAATACATAATCAAATGGATAAAACTCAGTCAGACAAATAAGATACACCTGGACACCGAACTAACACAATGCTGCCAAAAAAAAACCCTGAATCTCAGATCTACCATTCATCAGTACAGCAATCCCAATCACTGCAGTGACTTTAAGAACTTAACTGTAATTTTATAAAAAAAAAAATTTTAAAAAAAATTCACAACTCCAACTAACCAAACGCACTCCCTTATGACACGACCCAGACTTCTCAAATGCTGTGAAGATAAATTCACCTAAAACGCATACGTCAAAACAACACCTTTACATCTAGCCTGTATTTCATAGAAGCCTGGACTAGAAAATAAACATTTCTTTGAATGTGCACAACTCAGATTCATTATATGCTCTAAAATCAACCGAAAAGACAACACATTAGGCAACCCTCGATAAGTATAAGAAATTCTGAATATCTCACCATCAACTAAAGCCCTGTCCAAAATATAGAGAATATACACATCCAACTCTACAATTACCATACCATGTTAAAAAAAATCAATAATAAAAATTTGGGACGATGACCTTGGAGTCTCCCCAGAGAAGATTTTTGTCCACAAATCTTACAGAACATGTCCTACATAGCCAATAGCGCTATGCTGCACCTGATACAAAATTAAATAAATCAATAAAGCTCACTAAACAGGTCATAGGATGTATAAAATTGGCTATGGTGAATCATGCAATAGTGCACCCAAAATACACCAGACGATTACACACATGCCATATGGGACTGCATACCAGTTAAGCACTTCTGGATACACTTCCAGAAAACCCATTACTAAGGAAATATCTCTCTTTCTAAATCACACCATCCCACACTCCCTTTCACTCTGCTTACTTACAACATCACAACAGCTCTTCTCACAGCGCTAACCATCACCAAGAAAACCATGCTAACAAACTGGAAATCAAAGAATAACAAAGAATATCATGCAACAGAAAAAAAACAAGAAAAAAAAAAAAAAAAGAGCGAGAGAGAGAGAGCATGCAATATTTCTTGTAGCAAAAGAAAAAATAAAACAACTACGCTCATACAAGCGTAAAAAAAAAAAGAAAAAAAAAAAGAAAGAATACAATCTGCTAGGGAACTAATCCATGTCAAAGTTTTTTTTGGGGGGACAGAAAATGAATCTAGTGCTGAACAACGAGCAAAGAATGTGCAAAGTGCCCGCTTTAGGTTCTGACCATCAGATAAATGTACTTACAAGCAGGGTGTCACTACACACAGAATGTTAAGGAAAGGCAAAAGGAATGATGGTACAGCAGAAGAGACAGTTCAAAGAACTGTAATGTTTGCTTCACCTCTGATGGATGAACGAATTAAGGCAGGTGAAGATGAGCAGCGGCACCATGGCACACAGGGTCATCACGTTGTTGAACTTCGATTCCAGCACGCTACGTGCTTTACCTCCTACCAATGTGCCATTGAGGGTCTGGTTCTGACCAGCTGCATTCGTAGCAGGATCTGACAGACGGCTGGTGAAGTACTGTGAAGAAATAAGATGACGGCCTTATGAAGCACCATCTTATGAATCGCTCAAATATCTGTATGAATAACCATTCAAGGTTAGCAAAAAGGTTTATATATTTATACTGAACTACATCAAACTCTCATGCAAATGAGCTCCCTGCTTAAAGTGCACTGTTACCACTGTGGCGGTCATGAAGAAGTTCCATGGCAGAAGCGTTCCCAGCCCCAGGGTGAAAAATATAAGCCACACAGCGTAATACCTGTCAAGATAAAAACAATGTCTTTACACCCGCGCATATTCTCAGCTTCCAGTATTTTGGTAGAAAGGTACGGAGAAAAGTTACTCACTTGTCTCGTGGTGAATTAACGGCAGTCATTATTTCTCACTGTTGGAAAGTTCACCGTTCAGGTTCAAAGCTGGAAGACAATAGCAAGAACTGTAAGAAGAAGAGAATCAGTAACCTGCACATGTACGTTACAGATAGTTTAACAGATATTTGGTGGAACCAATTTAAGTGCACGGTCATCAAAAGGCAAACTACTAAAAAAAAATAAAATTCATTAGTGGACAAAAATTTTATTCACAGCATTTAATAGGCAGCAGTAGCAGCTGAACTAGTATTCAAACTAAACTTGAAACTGCCGAATTTCATGAAGAAATGAAAATGATTGTGATTAACAAAAAATACATTTTCCCCCAAAAGAGATGAGCTCAGCAGTGATGCGTTACTAAAAGCTCCACGGGCCTCGAGGGAAGCCTTCGCTTTGAAGCCTCGTAAGGCACTTATTAAAAAATAGTAATACCCCCTTTGTTTTGACAGACATTGGAATTCATCAAACAATACAGCCACTAATTTCCCATCACGGGGTTCTGGCTCTTGGAACACAAAAAGCCTACAAACTCAGGAATCTAGTGATATTTCTTTTTGAATAAACAGGGCAGATTCCAAGCATCAGAGCGAAATTCCAAGACAAAACAAGAGTTAGCCATTCTAAACGGACAAAAGCAGGAGCACTGACAATAATTGACTTTACTTCAGAACCTTTTTCTTAGTATGCCTGAATTACTGAATGATTCAAACATACCAAGTAGAACAGAAAAGTACATGAGGAATTTCTCCTGATCGTGCTGGAGTTTGCATTAATCAAGCCCTAGCAGATAACCTTCAACAGAAATCAGACAGATGCTACAAGAGCTGTTGTTTAACTAATAGGATCAATTATTCAATGCAGAACATGCTGATGCCTTATTGCATTAAAATGACCTTAGAGACTTCAAACATCAAGCATAACAAATAACCTCCAATGTGCAGAACACTACTTACAATGCGTATCCTTCTGCACTCCTCCGACTGTGTCAAACTACAGTGTCAGCTGCTGAACAAAGCTCATCTAATATGTTGAATGCAACAGTGCAGTGGAGATCTTGGAAAATAGTTCTCCCCGCCTCTCAAATTCACTCCTCCCAAACACTAGAACTCTGGAATGCATCACGTAGATGAAGGGATTAGAAAGCATGAGTGTATGCATTAAACCTATACATTTAATATACTCTTTATTTATAAATATATATACACACACACAAACACACACAGACCAATGACCGAGGGCTTTATTGAAGCGGCCCCACAAAGACAACAAAAGGCAACAGATAAGGCTCCAGAATCATCCAAGCAAAGTGGGACATTCTCGGACTTGATAAAACAAGCAAACAACTTTGGTGCATATACACAGAACACGCTCCAGAGGTCCAAACAGCTGTCAGCAAACTAGGCAAATACTCCAATAGAGAGATTTACTAGTGGCACTCAATAATTCAACTCTCCAAGAGTCTCAGGTCTCTGGCCAACATCCATTACATCTATACAATGATGTTGGAGGCTGTTCTGTTCGGGGAGTTCGAGGCAGATAACTGAATGACTACCAACACATGAGCAAAGCTGGGTACTTGTGACTCAAAGTGATCAGAATACACGGACTGACAACACTTCTCTGTAGTATGTACAAGGCAGTAATGCAAACATCGTGCTGAGGAACTATTGATATTTTAATATGAAGGACTCCGATAACATCCAGTACCACGTGATACTATGTGCCGTAATCCCAGTGTACATACTCACGCTAATGAACAGATGACACAAAATGACAGCGATTTCACCGTTGATGATTTCAATCAATCCATGATTCTCGTGCTCAGTCTGAGAAAACGGCACCAGTGCTAGAGCAGTGGATGCCAGCGCTCTCAGCATTAGAACAGGCAAAAAGTGAACACTGGCTCTTTTCGGAAAGCATCTGCACATTTAATATGATCGGCGAGTAAACGAGCTTAACTGATTTCACATGACATGAGCTGGTAAGATGGTCTACAATTGCAGCAAATTCTATAGCGGTCCTCACTATAGAAACGCTCACCATGAATCAAGGTTCACTCAGCAACAGGAAAATGACTAAATGACCTTTGTATCCATTTTGCAGAGAAGTATTACGATAACACAGTTGAAGGGTTAAGGGCCTGTTCATGTGCTGAACAGTTGCAGTCTAACTGGAATAGTGCTGGAATAGGAACGCTCAAATGTCTAATCTGCAGCACAAAACTTACTGCCGAGCTAGTTCTGTCCATATCAAATTGTTTGAAATTACTGCATTCATACTTTGGAAACCTTAAAACAAAGTACAAAAGGAAAGCACCATCTGGGTCCTAAATTAAAGTTAAACCATGTTATTACGGCTTACCTTGAACCAAGGTATGAATTCTTTCTCTGCATTTAGAACAAGTGAGAACAGAGGGAACAGCCACATGCCACAGCGCCCGGGAAGCAATTGGGGGTTAGGTGCCTTGCTCAAAGGCACTTCAGCCGTGGATGCAGAGGGAAGGAAAAGTACTGTTCATTCAAAATTGGACAGTTAAAGACTGGAAATAAATAGCTTGGTCTGATGAATCTCAAGTCTCATGGTATGGTCAGAATTTGGCACCAGCAGGATGAATCAATGGACCCAACCTGCCTTGTGTCAACAGTCCAGGCTGGTGGAGGTGGAGAAATGGTGTGGGGAATGTTTTCTTGGCACACTTTGAACCCGTTAATACCAAACAGTTAAATACCACGGCCTATTTCGGCACTGTTGCTAACCATGTGCATCCCTTTATGATCTCAATTTTATCCATCTTCCAATGGCTGCTTCCACAATGCACCATGTCACCAAGCAAAAGTCATCTCAAACTGGTTTCATGAACATGACTATGAACTCGGTGTTATTCAGTATCCTTCCCAGTCACCAGAACGGAATCCAATAGAACACCTCAAGGATTTGGTATCTGGTCAACATGGACCAGAATGTTTCCAAGATCTTGTGGAATCCATGCCATGAAGAACAGAGGCCGAGAGCCCTAACCCGGTATTAGTCTATCCCATTCCCAATAAATTGCTCAGTGATGTATTATTTACAGGTTTCATTTCAACTGCATTTTAATAGTTTTAACATTTTACAAACAAAAATAAGCTAAAGATTGGGGGACAAAAATGGATACATTCGTTCTATATAGAAAGAAATCGCAATTTCCAATTGTACATTCTGTAAAATTTTCTTAATTATACAGCACTCTATCTAGAGCAATCACTCCAAAGCTAGAAGAAAACATAATGGTGTTTTGTGGTATTTTAATGAATGGCCTTCAGCAGTCACTTAGAAAATTAAGGTTGGAGGTTCTCAGTCAGTTAAATAGTTGACAAATACCAGAGCAATGGAAGACACATTTTAGACTGAACAATAATCCAAACAGCACGTTACCATGTTTCTTAATTTAGACTAATAATTACCCCATTAGACACATGGCCTTAAATGATGCAGCATGGGAACTGCTGCTGAGAAGACCTGCAGTTGGCCTGAGATGAAATCTGGATCAACACGGATGTTTGTGTGCTGATGTGAAAGATGCCTGTGGGTAAAAAACATCTGTCGGAAAACTTGAACATACAATCTTCTGTTTCTAAAATAAAATAAAAGGTTCTAAAACTGCTCTCTACCCCATTCCTGCCTCTTTTACTGCTGCCAATGCTGTGTGTGGTGTTGTTCTGTTTGATAGGGCTGCCAAATCTGGGAAACAAACACAAGCCTTTATGGATGGATGGATGGATGGATGGATGGATGGATAGCCCCTTTCAAACTCTACTCTTTTTCTAACACCAACTTAATATGATTTTGCAATTTTACAGATGTTTTGTATTTTTTCTGCATGTCTATAAAATATGTTTACTCTGAACTGTACAGTGTTCAGTGAGAGAGAAATTGGTGGCTCTTTTCAGTGCTTCTTTTGACCTTTCTAGCATTAGCTCACAACCAAGCTGTCTTTGAGCTAAATTTGCTGGTTGTCTATGTTGATGTAGTGTTTGCAGGCCTAGGCTGATCAAAGTTAGCATGCAAATCTCGCTCATGTGTCCGGCATAAAGTCAGTGATTTTGAACGACTTATAAAGGTAGGAAGGGACTTTATCACCGGTCAGACTGCTCTCATCAAATTGCCTGGCAGAAATCTGAAACACTAAAGTCCATCACGTCATCTCTGATACATCTATAGAATTGTAGGCCTAGTGCTCACTAACAGGAAACGTTTTTGCCCTTTTTTGCTTTCCATTCACACTAAAAGGTTTTTCCCCTGAAACTGACCACATTTAACCATCACACCAGAATGAGATTGTTGAAGGTCCCATATGAAAACCATAGGTATCATATGGAGTTGCCCCCCTCTTTGCAACTAGAACAGCCTCCACTCTTCTGGAAATCCTTTCTACAAGATTTTGGAGAATATTTTGGGAATTTACCCCCATTCAGTCACAACTGATATTCCAGTTTATCTCAAAGATGTTCAGAGGGGTTGAGGTCAGGGCTCTGTGCAAGGCTCAAGTTCCTTCCTGTTGCCTCACAGTTGGAAGCCTACAGCAGTCTGAAATGTTTTTGTGTGCTGTAACTTTAACATTATCCTTTATCCAATAAATATACGTTCCGGTAGGTAGCGTTCTCCTGGAATATGCCAAACCAAGATTCAGCCATCAGACTGCTAGATAGTGAAGCATGATCCATCACACCAGAGGAGACGTTTCCACAGCTCCAGAGTCCAGTGCTGATGTGTTTTACTCCAAGCACGCCAAGGCTCGACATTGTGCATACTGATCTTAGGCTTGTGTACAGCTCCTTGGCCATGGAGATCCATTTCATGAAGCCCCGTTGCACAGTTCTTCTCCTGAGGGAGCTTTCAGAGCCAGATTGGAACTCTGCAGTGAGTGATGCAACAGACGTTAGGTTATTTTTTTGCCCTGCATGCATAAGCACTCGGTGGCCCGGCTCTGCGAGGTTTGTGTAGTTTACTGCTTTGTGGCTGAGCTGATGTTATTCCTAGATGCTTCCATGTCACAGTTACAGCCGTTACAGTTAACTGGGGCAAATATAACAGTTTCACAAACTGTCTTGTGTCATCCTATGACAGTGCCAAGTCATGGAGCTTTTCAGTACAACTCATTCTACTCCCAATATTTATCTATGAAACTTGCCTGGTTATGTGGTTGATTGTATGCCCCTTTTAGCAATGGTGAAGCTGAACTCAATAATTAGGAAGGGTGTCCACATACTTTTAGCCATATAGTGTAACATTTCAAAAACGGTCATCCAAGAAGGCAAAATATTATATGCATATAGTTCGGGGAACATTTGTTTCATATGTACACAAGCATCTGGATGTCAACATAAAGACAGCAATGTGAAAACCACAGCAAAAGATTTCCTTGTAGTGGCAGGCAGTTCAATTGATTTTAGTGAACCGATTCTTTCAAACAGTTCGAGAAACTGAACCAGGTATTTTCTTAAGAGTCCAGATTTTCTTGCTCTTTGTTGATTGTTAATAGCCCACTGTCGTGTGCACTGCGTAGTGACATCAAAGCTTTCCAACCAATTACATACGGTTGATTGGGAGCAACTGAATAAAAAAAAAAATTAAAAAATTTAATAAAACCTGACTCAGCTGTGCTGGTGAACCAATATTAGGTTCGACTAATATATACGACTTACTCAATTCAGTGGGTGTGAAGTCCTCGTTTGAAGATGGTAGCCAATCAGAAGCTATTTACATATTTTATATTTTCAATTCCAGGCTTTTCCATTTGGTACAGAATCAGATTGAATAATTTAATGATTTTTTTGTCTGATCCATGATTTTTTTTTTCCTGCTATACCTGATACTGATCCTGTGTGTGGAATCGGTGCCGTCTAAACAAATTATTTTTCAGTGTTTCCAAATGCTCATCATGTTATATGCTGCACAAGTTGTTTATGCCAATGTGCACATTTTAAAGACTTTACTGAGGAAAATCTGCATTATGGATGCACAACCGGTCGTTCCTGGCTACATGGATAACGGCTATATGAAAGAAATGAAACAGGAACTAAGAATTAACTAAGGATGGCAAGTAAAAATTCAGATTTATTTAAAAGTAACATGCTCACACTTACTTCTGCTGAGTTTCACATGGAACTCCACCTTGTTTAAAAAAGAGAAATGAATGAAATGCCGAAATGGTTTTCTTTCTCAGTAAATAGATACATGGCCCATGACTGTAGCCTGTTTTCTTCCTGAACTGTTATACAGCCTAATTCAGTTATGACCAATAGAAATACTTTGGGTCAGCTCATCACATGTTAGGCGTGTCTGATAGGAGTCACCAAGGTCTTAATTAATCTGCTTTGGTTAGCATTTGACCATTTACTGCTCAGAAAGGTTTTACCTAAATTTCTTGACTGGTCTTCATTTGAATATAATTAAGTCACTTTTAGAAGAACCTGACAGAGAAATGATAAAAGCAAACTTTAAAGTGGATCTGCCATACACTTTTCATTTATTTTATATTGTTTTATATTAAATGCCTTGGTTCTCTCTCATGCCATTTTAGCAAGGATAAAACAGGTGGATTTTGGGGGTGTACTTTTAAACTTAAATATGTAAACAGCTTTGCTTTGATTGGCTGAGAGAATCAGTGGGTGTGCATGACAGAGTTGGAGGTTAGCCAATCAGATGGAACTTATTTACATAATTTAAAGGCACAGCGCAAAAGAACTAAGCCTTTTTTTGAAAACTTGCAAACATAGAAGCACTTCAGAGAAGAATATAAAATAGTTGAAAAGCTTACGACATGTCTCCTTGAAGAGTCTCAACCAATTTTACAATAAATAATATAATCACCAGTTTCGGACCATATGAGACATACTGGTTTTGAACTGCCTGTGGGAAGAATGGACATACAAATACCTACAGAATCAGTAAATCTCTTTTCCCTGATTGAGTATTGAACCTGGGTCGTGGCAGTGAGAGCACCTACCACTCCCAGAGTGTGTGTGTGTGTGTGTGTGTGTGTGTGTGTGTGAGTGAGTGAGTGAGTGAGTGAGCGCGTGAGTTTTTCTCGCTCACTGGCCGAGTTCCAAATTGCTATGCGCTCTCTAGACAAGTATACTACTAAGAGTATAAGATAACGGTTTATATGTGCTATGCAGTGCAACAGTGAGAATATGGTTTCCACATTTTGTAATTTTAAAATTTGACAGGTCGACGTCAAAGGTCATCATAAATCTAATTAATGCAGCAGGTCCAGGTCAAAGGCTAATGATGATGGGATTCCAC
This sequence comes from Notoglanidium macrostoma, assembly GCA_030068235.1. Taxonomy (NCBI): domain Eukaryota; kingdom Metazoa; phylum Chordata; class Actinopteri; order Siluriformes; family Auchenoglanididae; genus Notoglanidium; species Notoglanidium macrostoma. The sequence continues at coordinate 21,789,116 of JAQQZR010000038.1, read as the reverse complement.
TGAAAGCTAAAAATGTAGTTAAATACAGGTTATATAAAAACATGTAAAGAATGCCACGTCTCACCACTTCACATCACAAACACACACCGTTTAAAATATTAAACCTGAGGTGTTCCACAAATGTTAAGTGAATAAAGACATGCACCATTTTCCTGTCGTTTTCTATTCCCCAAGGGAATGAGTGTGTGGTTCTGTACCTGCTGGCCTGGCCTTCTGCAAAGACAGTTTGCATCTTCGAGAAATCCAGAAAAGGAAACTTCCAAGCTCTCCTTCAAAACTTAAAGAAACCATGAACTTCTCAGCAGGTAAGTTGTCTTGTTGTAATGCTTAAAATAATCCCATTCAAATTTTTTTTTTTTAATATTTGTCATTTTACATTTTACATTTTACATTATTTTAATACGTGAAATATTCAGTGCTTCCGATTTTAAATGAAATGTTCTGAATGAGAATTGTGTTTTCACTGAATTTTGCCAGGCCTACACTGATCGCCTGCCATTCTTACCCTAGTCCACGTTTTATGGTGCAGATAGCATGATGTCCAAAGATGTATAAAACCTCAGGTTTAATATTTTAAACAGTGTGTACGTGTGATGTGTTTAACATCTGTGGGTTTTTGTGACTAATTAAGACCTCCTTTAGGAAGTAAGAAGGTGCCAAGACACGACATACTTTACACGTTTTTAATGTGTGTTTAAAACCACATTTTTAGCTTTCAGTAGAATTCCATTAATCATTAACCTTTGCTCTAAACCGGTCACATTAATTTGATTTATGATGACCTTTGACCTTTGGTCAAATATGATCAGAAGACGAGGAACCCATATTCACTCTCCATTACTCCGCGCGTTGCAGTTTGGAACTCGGCCACTAAAGGCTGTGAAATAAGCAAAATAAGCTTCAGTTCAAAAGGAAAACTCGATCAGAATATCCAATAGTGTTTAACATTGATTTTTTTTTTTTTTAACGTTTTACTTATGGTTTGCGAACTTGTGGTCGACTCCAGAGCTGTCTCAACTCTCTCCTTCAATATTAGATTTGTAAATATGAAAATGTAAATTACAAAAATTTGTAAGCTTTGAAAATGCTGCTACTCCTGTTCTTATAGGATTCAGAGGTCTGATCATTGCTGTGTACAGTATGAGTTTGCAGATGAATAACTGACTCCAGGATGATCAGTTATTAGGACATGTTTCTGTAAAAATTAAGGCACAGCGGTCTTTATAGGCAGGTTGGCTGCTGGAGCTTTTAGCTTAGCATGCAGTTAAACGCTCCGAGCACAACACTAATTTGGGGCAGGAATCTTCAGGGACTTCCCCAAAAATAAAATTCAGCCATTCAGACTACGTTGAATTCTTTTTTTGCGTGCTGGAACATCAAATGTTCTCCCCGAGATCTCTGCTTGTTCTATATGCCATATATAGATGACTCCACTCCGTCTTCTTGATTCAGATTGGTATGATTGCTTGATTCAGATTCTAGTCTATAAATTGGGTGGTCTACCACCAAGGATGCCAGGTTTTTAAGTTGTTTAACACATCTAGGAATAAATATCAGGAAATTAAAAAATTCTGATCCATCACCTCATACCAAAATCAAAAGAATTGCCATTCCAATACTTTTAAAGGGGACTGTATATCAGAAATGTGGCTTATTAAGTTACATTTATCATGAGGTAGGGCTGGGCAGTATATAGATAAATTCTCAATATCTCGGTATGACCATTCATATCGTCAGCCAATACAGTGAGCATCATGAACAGGTAGCTGCAGTGTAAAACCGCATAAATACATCAATGAAGAGTCTGTGTAATGTAGCAGGATATATAGAATTAGTGTAATATTAGGCCTATTGTATAATAACCTTACTGTGTGCACAAGAGCTCGTGAGCGCCCCCTGGCTCCAGTCTGCGTGTTCTTTTGTGTCTGAACATTATTTTCGTAGCATAAAATGTCAACTAAGTTGACATAGACCGAATATATAGCCAAACATTATCAATCGTAAAGTAGTGCTACCCAATGCCAGAACTCCTAACTCTGCATTTTTGTCTTTCAGAAAACTTTCAGAATTTTTCTGAATTCACTGCCATAAGAGAGTCATGTCCCAGTGGGATGTACCAAATATGCAACAGGAGCATTTCCAAATCAAATTACGACCAGAAATCCTCAAATTCTCTCCCTTAGAGGGTGGACCACAAACCCACAACAAGATACACACATAGCATTTTATCTGTGGTTCATCAAAAGGATGTTCACAAATATTAGCTTAAGGCATAACATGCTTTACCTTTCACTCATGAGTCATCCATTTTCATGGGATTTTATTTCTCAAACATATCAGACTTTTTTAAAAAAAAAAAAAAAAAAAACCCTCCCAGGTCATTTAGTGCGAAACCTGAAACAATCAAAACTCGCTAGTGGTTTCAATCACATCCTCATAGTCTAGTGATGAACTCCAGTGACATGGCCAATACTTCCTGTGCTCGGGGGCTCCTAGAATAGCCTGCCTGGTGATTTGCTCAGCCTCAAATAGACTGCAAGTAACCTGAGCAGGTCTATGATGAAGTAAAAACAGCAGGGTTCGACAGTATAGCTGCTGTGTGTGGATTTGAAAAATGACATGACAGTGACACCACTACAAGTGACTTGACACCTCATTAAAACTAGTATATGAAAGCATCAGGAAAGAAAATCCTCCATCATATAACTTCGGTATATAACCCATCATCACTAGTTGCTTTTGCTTCAGGAGACCTCCTCAGGTTACATGTTTATTGGTGAATAGGACAATGTCCCTGGCAATGAAATATTTGGCAAGATTGACTGGACGATTTTGTATGGTTCTCTGGAAGATCATATAATTACAGCAAAGAAACCAAAATATGTTGTTCTTTCACTTGGTAATAAATAACTGCGACTACATTGATACTGATAGATACCGATAATGACCAACACACCCCTGTGAGGGCCTTCCCCAAGTTGTTGCCTCAAAGTCAGAAGCATACAGTGGTGAAGCATACATATGGTGCAGAATTAAGATTCCCTTTAATGGGCCCAAACCTGCTTCATCATGACAATGCACCTGTGCACAAAGTGAGGTTCATAAAGACATATGGTTTTGGAATGGTGGTAGATTGTAGTTTACTATGTGGTAAAACCTGCATTCAGACCCAATTAGTACCAACGATCCATCCTCATCCTTCCTTATGTCCCAGCTGCAATGTTTTATATATATATATATATATATATATATATATAT
>JAQQZR010000038.1:21727730-21750653 GCA_030068235.1 Notoglanidium macrostoma | reverse complement strand
ATCCTCACCATTCCTCTGAGTCTGCTTTGTTTGTCTTTTTTGGGGTTGTCAGTTCTACCATGTTTTTAATATGACTTTAATTTAATTTCATTATATTTCATTTCATTAGCCAGTTACAGTAAGCAATAAGAGTAGGCAAAAAAATCCCTGGGGAAATGTGCCTGTTAATTTATACATATATTTGAGGCCTGTTTACATACATCTTGTACATACACCTAGGCTAAATACATTCATACACAACTCCAATCCATGGTACCATACTTCTTCTTTACAGTCTCTTTACCATCAAAACACTCACATGATTACATGATGCTGCCACCTGCATGCTTCACAGCTAGGATGGTGTTCTTTTATTAAAACCTCCCTCCTCTCCTCCAAATATAACACTGTTCGCTGTAGCCATCAGTTAGAATTTTGTTTCATCTTACTAGAGAATACTCCTCCTGCTGGTAATCACCTGCAAGATTCATTTGGGCTTTTTGTGCCAGTCTTAGAGTAGAGGCTTCTTCCTCGCGTGACAATGTTTTAGACCATGGTAATGTAGAACTCTCTTAACATCGGAAGTACATAGTTGGTACCTGATGCCTCCAAGTTTTTCACTAATTCCTTTGTCTTTGGCTTGATGTTCAGTTGAACCTTTTGGACCAATGTATAAGTGCTCTATAAAAGCTTTTTTTTATTTCAGAGGAGGAACTGGACTTGTGGAGGGCCAAAATATTTTGGACAAGTTGCTTGGATCTTCTCATGGTATCAAGGGCAAAAAATACTCTGGCTTTAAAAGTAGGCCTTTTTTTTTTTTTTACAACCGTGTAATTTCAATGCTGGAATTGGTGTTGAACTCCATTTCCCAGAACACACCATGGCCTACAAATATGGCCACTACAGACTACAACATGCAGCCATATCAACAAAATTATATGCTCACCTTCACCTGATTTGTTGAACATCACACCTGATTTCAATCATTCACACACCTTATAAACAGAGAATTTAAACTTTTATTCATTGTGAAGTACTTATTTCTGTTCTACAACTGATGTACCAAGCTGTTTTGCCTGTGTTTATGCTTTTGGTATTTCATCTGGGTTTTTTCCCAGGTTTTGTGAATTTGCCTTTGCCTTCAATACCCTGATTGTACCCTTGACCTTCTGCTTGTTTTTTGACTATGATTAAGCTAAGTGGACTTTGGATTTGCTTGTTATTTGCTGTCTTTAATAAAAGCATTACTCACAACCGCAACTGTCTCTGCAACCTGATAAATCACAGGTACGCTCAGTTAACTTCTAATTATGACAATTGGCCAAACAGAAGCTTCTAAAAGTCATTACATAAATTCCAGAATCTTCCCTAGTGTTTAAAGAGACAGTCAACTTGGTGTATGTAAACATTTCACTCATTGGAATTCTGATATATTGAATTAAAGCTGAATTAAATCTGTCTCTAATAGATTGTTTTAAAATTACTTCTGATGTGAACAAAGTCCTAACTGACCAAAAAATGTATACTAACATGAAATTTGTGAAGTTGTGCAAAGCTGAGATTGAATATATTTAGTGTAGGTGTATGTAAACACTTGGTCTCAACTGTATACACTGCAGTAGTTCATTGCAAGTTCTCCAAAAAACAAAATGAACAAAAAAAAAACTTGGAACTTGTCCTCTTGAAAGTTTGAACACATCTGATGAAAACTATTAGGTGGATTTAGGAATGTCATTCCAATAAGAGTAGTTTGATAACTGGGATTATTGTTAGAAAGTTATGCCCATATAAATGTAAGATGTTCCTGGTTGAACAGAACCATATAGTGTCTCCATGTTGTTATCATAGGTTGTAATGATATCTGTGAAAATAAACTGGCCATGGCAAATCTGAGGCCTACATACATCACTATATAATTGACAACATATTTATTCCAGGAAATATGAAGTCACTCGATTTATTTTTGGGCTTAAACGTAAATACTTATTTTAAACTGGTAAAATAAGTAAATATAACATAAATGCTTATTTTGCTGGTATAGACGTCTGCCCCAGGAGCTCTACTCATGAAAAACACAACTTTTGTGGCAAAACATCCAGGCATCTGAATGGGATCATCTTTACTGACCTTTACTGTGTGTTGCAATATTGTATGTAAAATGCTTTCGTTAATTTCCTATCATGAATCATTGATATAGGATAAATATCACCTGTACAAGCCACACCTAGACCAATCGCAGCATAAGAGGCCAGATTTTTCTTTTGTTGCTACTAGAACATTACTGCTAAGGTTAAAATCATTGCTGTAGACAAGTTGAATGATACATTTAATTCTTTCTAATCCACTTCAATCTGTCAACTTTCTAACAAATTACCTCCCATAGCAGCATTTTAAAGTCAGCTTCAATTGACCTCCCCCCTCTTTGTTAATTACACCCATGTGGCAAATTATATAAGGGTCATGCAAACAAATATTAAGCGTTATTTACTTAAATTTACTTTAAGACTATCTGTTCCTATACTTTTGCCCCCCTAAAAATTTGGTGTCATGCTTACCACAAGTTGCTTACCACATCTAAATGTAATATTAGGAAATGAAAGCTGAAATCTATTGTCTTATATTTATCATTTGATCTCAAACGCAAATGTCTTCAGTGTATAGTGAAAACAATAGGATTGGCCTTGCTGTTCCAATACTTTTGGAGGCGACTGTGTTTGGTTTTTTTTCTTCATTTTTTTTTTCTGCTTACTCAAATTGTATACCTATGTTGACTTGCCCTCTTGATCTCTTGGGATTTTCACTTGATAAAGTACAAACTTCACCTGTGATGCTAAAAGAGTGGAACAGTCTACATATCAGATTTGGAACACAGATTTTGCCATTACTGTTTGTACTCCATCAGCATCAGAACAGTCATTAAGACAGGGAATCCTCCAAGAGGCAGTGGCGAAGACCAGTTAATAGGAGCACATTAAAAATAGCATTGGACTGCCAAGCTAGTCATTAGAGCTTGTGCTCCACCAGCATCAGTTGGATATGCGTCAGAGCTGACTGTGCCTGCCACTCTTGGCTCCTTAGGCGCTCTGAGATCCTTCTGAAATGTCAGTGCGTAGCTGGCAGCTCGGTTGCCATTCCTGCACCCTGCCATCCATTGTGTGTTGACTTTCTATAGCCCTTATGGCCACGCTAGGATGCAGAGGCTAAATGTGCTCTTATATGCTTTACTTATGCCTCTGTGTTTGTCCCCTATTTTCATCCACTTACGTAGATTCTATATTCAGATAATAAGGTTAGGTCAGCATTAGGTCTTGGATAAGGAGAGTTTTAATACATGAAATGGTTTGAGCTAAAATTAAATAGATTGGCAGTCAAAAAGTTTGAGGCCAAAATATATTTAATCATTTGGTTCTTCCTTGGAATATAATTAATTTCTGTGCTGACCTTTTACATGGAAAAGTGCTCAGGGGCTCCATGTTATTTTACTCTGTTTGATTTATTAAAATACATCAGCTCCAATGGAACTATGCAATTGAACATGCCATTATGGCATACTATAACATAAAGATGGTCTGCATAACACATACACACAAACACATATATTCACATGCACAACAATGTAGGCCAAAGACACATTCCCACCTTCTCATGAGTCATGCTGCTTGGACCAAGAAATCTAATTTTGCAGCTGATAGATCTTTTATAGAATTAACCTTTTAAAATAGGAGACAGTTTTGAGTAATTGAGTGATATTTTCTTGAGAAATTTGCCCACTTTTTGTTATCTGCTTGAATGCACATCTGTCTTAAACAAGCAATGGATGTCCACTAGGGATTCATTAGTTTATATATTGTCACAGACAGCAGATTTTTTTATTTACAGTTGAACAATCTCTCTTTTCTGTCCTGACACCCTTTACCTGGGACTCAATGTCTTCAGATTTCATTCCTGTGGCTAGGAGAACATGATGAGAGATACGATACAGAATCTAGCCAGCAGGACCCAGTCTTACAATGTACATGTAATAACAATAATCTGGATTTGGCTATAAGGATACTGTATCCTGCATGTTTTCCAATAAAGATGAATAAATGGATTAATTATTGAATGACTAGTTGGATTCTTAGCTGGAATCAGTGCTAGTCTAACCTGGCACTGGCAAAGAAAACTGGAACTTAGTTAAATATAACTGTTAGCAAATTAGCAAAACTTACCTCAACAGTGTGTTCAAATGAAATGGACACACCTTACTTTATACAAGCCTTTGCTTACTCCAGCATAGTGAAACATTTTATTGAGGTAGGGCCAGGATTGCTTGTCCTCAAATTCGACACTGCAGTCCAATGGATTTATTCAAATTCAAATGAAGACTGATAGCAATAGCATTAAGTACATTGTGTAGCATGAGAAGGTCACTACAGATTATAGATTGGAATGATTCTTGATAGTTACGGACTTCTTTGATTGCTAAACTGAAATGAATGCCAAACTGAGCTCATTTGATTAATATAGTACAGCATACCATCATGGTTCTTTTGTACTATGAGACGTCAAGTGCATATGAGTCAGAACTGAGGCCCTAATCAAAGCATTCACAGAAATGAGCACCTTAAATGACTGCTGATTTTCTCAAATTCCATATTTCCAGAAATTCCAGGACAAATGATTCTTTATTTATATATTATTTAATATTATTATTTATTATTGATATTATTATTTAATATTGTAGCATTTTGGTGCAGCAGGTAACACTTCTGTCTCAGCGGTTCCTGGTTTGATCCTGAGCTCGTGTTACCGTCTGTGTGATGTTTCACATTTTCTCCTTATATCTGCACAGGTTTCCTCCAGGTTCTCCGATTTCCTTCCAGCTACCCAAAACATGCCATTGGATGGATGGCTATGCTAAATTGCCCCTTTGTGTGAAGGAGTGTGGGCATATGTATATGTAATAATAGACTGGCATCTCATCCAGGTTGCATTCCTACCTTGCATGTTTTTAATGTGGATTAAAAACACTCTGAAGCACTATTCTTTTGCATCTATAAGGTAGATACTGTAAATGAGGGCTGATGAATAAAATTGAGCTTTTACAACTCGCTTCATAACTCACTATCATGGCCTAATGTACCAACATTTAACTATATCATTAACTTCATCAGTATCCAGACCTGCATTTACAGCCTGCCACAAGCCTCACCTGCCCCAAACGTACAGCATTGTGGTTGTGTAAGGAGCAATGGGACCTTCTTGAATTCTTGAATATCACTAAGATGGTTCAAAACCGTGGATGTTGCTGTACTTCAGTCGTCTAGTTTACTTGTTCATAGTTAAAGCAAAAAACTGATTTATAACATTGCTTTTTTTATACTGTTTTATTAATAAAGAATCCACCAAACCACATTTCATATAACAGCCATACACAGGATTGCATTTCCAGCTTTTCGGTGCTTTTTTTAAGGGTTTTTTAAATTTATTTATTTTTTTACACAAAAAGCAAAAGTGTATCTGTGTATCCTGTTACACTACCAAATCTTAAAATGTAGAAAAGCTGGTGACTCAGCTAAGACTTCGAGAGAAACCTAATATCCAGTACACTACATGGCCAAAAGTTTGTGGACACCTGACCATTACACCCATATGTACTTGTTGAACATCCCATCCCAGATTTATTCCCCCTTTGTTGTTATAATAATGTGGAGGTCTGGGGTGCAGTCGGTGTTCCAGTTCATCCCAAAGGTGTTCAGCTGAGTTGAGGTAAGGGCTTTTTGCAGGCCACTTGAGTTCTTGCACTTCAACCTTGGCAAACTGTGTCTTCATGGACTTTGCTTTGTGCACAGGAGCATTGCTTAACTAAATAATTCCAGTGAAGGGAATCTACAGTGCTACAGTATACAAAGATATCCTATACAGTTGTGTGCTTCCAACTTTGTGGCTATAGTTTAAGGAAGACCCACATATGGGTATAATGGTCAGGTGTCCACAAATATTTGGTCATATAGTGTAGCTTACTGAATGATAAAATTCTAGCTTATAGATTAATGGAGGATGCAATGACTACAATAATCTGGTCTGGCTATGTTCACCTCTGACCTTGGTAAGCATCCAAAAAAGGTGTCTGCATCAGGCTGTTTGAGCTAGATTAAACCAGTTTATTGGATCATGCATACCTCTTCACTTCAAAGCAATAATTGTCAATTAAAGCAAAAGTAAATAAAAATAAATAAATTAAATTCCCAGCGTTACCTTGTGCAGTTAATTGCCGAATTGACTTGATGTTTTCCAAAACATTTTCATGTTATCATATAAAACTAAAACATTTAATGATAGAGACTTCAAAGCACTTATGTAAGTCGCTCTGGATAAGGGCGTCTGCCAAATCCTGTAAATGTAAATGTAAATGTAAAACAAATGTCACAGCTTTCTATACCATTCTCTTTGCTGTTTTTTTCCATCACACTACTAGTTGACATCTCCCGCTACAGCTGTGACTAGTGAATATATTTGTCAACTAGTCGAATAGTCTGTGCAACTCCACATCGATTTGTTAACAGATTGAAACATTCTGATCCAAGTTTTGTTGTTAGAACAACAGGTTACCTAATCAACTTTTTGTCTGTGGCAATTATTTTATTTATGCTGGTTTCGTATGTTTTTTCACAAGTTACACATTTCTGGTGTCACGTCATGTCTAGTAGTTTATAGTTTTTGCAAACAATTTTTGCAAATATGACTTTGCTTAGAGAGGAACATTTGGCCAGAAAATGGAAAATACAGGTTAGGAAATGGATGAGATTAAAAAGCAGAACCCTAAATCATATAAAAGTTCCTAAAAGCCTGTCTTTCCACCCACAAAATAGTGGTTTCGGGCTGTCCATTTCTATGGGGAATAGTTTTAAGTGGTACAGCAGCAATTACCAGAGCAGAGGGTCTGGTCAGTGTAGTGGACAGAGTCCTGTCTATTTTTATGGGTAGCATTCCCCTGGTCCATTTAGCCTCGCAGTAATGAGCACTAATGAGCTGCCTGTGTCCATACAGCTGGGCAGAATCATCTAGCATCTGAACTACACCATGCTATTTTACACATTGATCTTGTGTCCGTCTGAAATGCTGTCGTACTTGAACAATAGTGTAGTGTATAGCTAATAGCTTTTTCAAACTAGGATATTTTATATTCATTGGCAATTCAGATCATCACATCATCTCACATGATACTTGGTGAGCACATGAGGACATGATTGTCTTAGTGGGCTTCCCATGCTCTGACTCTTATGAAGCTTGGAAGCTGACAAACATATTCAAATATGAATTTCCTATAATTTGTATACTTTTTTATGTGGTATATTTAATAGGTTTACATTTCTACAGTGGCAAGATTTGGTAATATCGGTAAAAATACAGATTGTATGTAAATTAGGCTGAATGTGAAGTGTTTGGATTCTCAGAGAAGAGTACATGCTTTCCAGAATACTTTAGCATTTAAAAATTACAATAAATTTTTAAGTTCTACTGAAATAGCTAAGGGTGGTTGCACAGCTTTAAGGTTCTAGGTTTGATCCTGCATTGCATTACTGTCTGTGTGGAGCTTCTGTATATGTTCTCCTCACATCTGTGTGGGTTTCCTCTGGGTTCTTTGGTTTCCTCCCACCTTCCAAAAAGCATGACAGTTGGTAAATTTTGTATGGTAAATTGCCCCTGGGTGAGGATTTGTGTGAATAGTGCCGTGCAATGGACTGGCATCCCATCCAGGGTGTACTGTAACCTCACACTCAGTGTTCCTGGGATATGCTTCAGATGCACAGGACCGGGACAAAGTGGTTCCTGAAATGAGCAAAGATTCCTGCTTTGGTTTAATGAAACCTACAGCCACACTGGCCTTTAGCAAATATGGTTGAAGACCCCTGTTTTGCAAGTAAGCTAACCTTAGTGTACCCTAAGCACCTAGAGTATTAGCTAAATTGTTATGCTGAGCATATACTAAGCATAACATTTTTAATGTCACTATAGAAACTGTTTGAGTGGAAAAGTTTTCATTTATTTGACTACCTTGAAAACATCTGTTCTCCGAAAATCCCTGATGTTTCACTTTTTGACCTAACTGACATAAAATCTATATTTTTCACATTTGAATTTTGAATGTTTATTACATTGTATTTGTTTTCAATACATGTTCAAAGTTCAAAACAAAGAAAATCATTGGGAAAATGTAAATTGATATGACGTTTATTGTAAATGTAAATTTATTCAAAGTTCCGAACAAAAAGTCTTTGGCTAAATGTAATTGTTTTAAAATATAACACAGAAAAAAAATATTTAATGTGTCAGTTTCAAACTCCATACCTTACTTAACACTGCCCTTGTAGTCATTATGGAGAACATTTATGCTGCTAGAGCAGGCAAATTGTCATTATTCCACTTCCTCTTTGACTCTGGCAAGGTCTTGGAATTCATCTTGGATACAGCATGGCAATGGTTTGCTTCTTATCTGGGGTGATGATGATATAAGGTGCGGATCCACATCTGCCCCATGCACACTCTCCATTGGTGTCCCACAAGGCTCACTGCCAGGTACTCTTATATTCTTCCCCTTTAGCTACTCTCTTGGTGAAGTAATATCCTCACATCAGTTTTCATAACACCGCTAGGCTGATGACACTTAACTCATCCTCTCCTTTCCTCCCTCAGACACTCGTATTTCTTCATGGATCTCAGCATGTCTGGCAGAAATCTTATCGTGAATGGCCGTTAATCATCTGAAATTAAATCCCAGAAAAACTGAGCTGCTGTACAGTCCTGGAGATGCATGCCAATGTCAAGCTTTTGTGATCTCCCTGGATAACTCTTACATCTCACCATCTGTCACTTCACACAACCTTGTGAAAACCATGGACAGCCAACTGTCCATCTCGCCTCACATAGCTAAACTGACTCAGTCTTGCTGGTTTCTCATCTACAACATTAGGAGGATCCAGCCATTTCTATCCACAGAGGCCACTCAGGTAGGTGCTTGTTCAGTCCCTTGTCATTTCGAGACTGGACTTCTGCAACTCGGTCCTGCCAGGGCTGACTCTGAGCACCATCTGACCTCTGTAACTAATCAAGAATGCAGTTGCACGACTTGTTTTCACCCTCTCCAAGTTCTCCCACACCACCTCATTTCCCAATTAAACTTTAAACTTTAGCTTTGCAACCTGACCTTGCAAAGGGGTAAAATGCATTGTAGAACTAAAAAAAAAAGGTAAGCTTTACCACATCTGCATTGTAAATATTACTTGCTAAAATAGGTCACATTTTAACTAACTCAATAAAACGTGAGGTAAATTTTATCCCCAAAAAAAGTGACTGCAAATTTCTGCTTCAGTTTTTGGGGTTAAATCCTACATTCAGTTTTTTTTTCAGTAGCATCAATTCCAGTAGCTAAGATAATTGGCTTGTCAGCAATTAAAATTCTAGTTTATGATAAATATTAGTTATTTCCAGCATATTGTACTTTTGATTACTTCATTAGCAAACTACCTGGTATTAGTCATGGATATGACAAACAAAAGTTCAAGGCAATGTCATTGCTTTAAAATGAAAATCATGTAACAATTTTAGATGATGAGTTAAGTAATAAATGTTACTATTCAAATGAAAACATGACATTAACTTAATTTCCTCAGTTAAAACATTAATTTTTTTAATGTACTTGAGTACATTTAAAGGAATAAGCAAGTTTTTTTACTTTCAGTTGAGTACATTTTCACTGGATATTTTCTATTGAGTAAGCTTTTGACATTTGTTTTCACTTAAGTATAATTTCTCAGTACTTTTGGAGATGTGATCTTTGAGAGTTGAGAGTTCTCATCTACTTATATTGAGAAGCAGGTCTTCATTACCTCATACATGTGCATCAGATTTGACTCGTAACTAAACTAGGATGTTCTGGTACCTGTTGCTTGGTCTAAATGGAATTTCTCTCTGATCAGATCAGCCCATATGATAGAAAAGCCTAACCCTGGCTATGATTAAAACATTGCTCTTTAGCTAATCTGGCAACGTACTCTCCACCACATACATCTATGTCGAACAACAGAAGCTACTTTCGCGGTCAACGGTAAAATGAGCATTAATTTGACATGACAGATATACAGACATGACTTCTAATTTTAGAGTCTCTGCCTGTTTTTAATACTTTACGTGAGTGTTTGCTCTGGCATTCTTCAGCCTCTGACATTTATGATTCAGTTTTCCAAGGCTACACATGACACTAGTAAGCATACTGACTCACCAGTCATGTCATATTAATACATTCCTCTATCGTTAGATATCAAAACATTATGGAATGATTCAGATCGTAAGGAACAAGAAGATGAAATTAATTTTATTCATTCATTCATCTTTAGGAACTGAAGATCTTGGTCAGGGTCGTGGTAGATCTGGAGCCTATCCTGGCAACTAACATGCTTTTGGGAGGTGGGAAGAAACTGGCTTATTGAAAGGAAACATGACAGACAGACAGTAACCTGAGCACATGAGTGAATGTGGAACTCTGGTGCAGTGAGGTGGCAAGATTACCACCATGCCACCCTAATTTATTTGAACTGAATTCAATTAACATGTTTGTCATTTTCATCCTGTCTTAGTAAGGTGTTTGTCATCCACGAGCTGCCAGAACTTTTCAAGGTGCTTCAGTTTCTGGACCATTAGTGGAGTTTTGAACATCATTCTTCCATAGGGTATTCTCTCAGTTAGTGTTTTGATGATGAATGTAGAGAGATTTAACATACTGGTCTAAAATTTCCCCAACGTATTCAGTTGCATTGAAATCTGGTGACTCATTTCCATAGACATCAAATATTCAGTGAACCTCATGCCCTGTGGATGGGGGCACTGTCTGCTAGGTAGGCTACAAACCACTCCTATAAAGATAGAAATGATTCATCATAGGATAAAGTTGGTGAATCTGAATAACTTTGTATTGATTTGCAGTTACTCTTTTCTCTGAGGGGAAAGTGAACCCAAAACAATGGCAGCAAACTGCTAGTATTGTGCACAGCATAAAAGAGCCACTGTTTTTCTTTCTTTTTCTTTCATTTTTAAATCTCCACCTGTGTGTATATTGTGTGTGTGTGTGTGTGTGTGTGTGTGTGTGTGTGTGTGTGTGTGTGTGTGTGTGTGTGTGTGTGTGTGTGTTTGTTTTCTACTAGAGCTTTTTTTATTCATATTTCTCAAGTCAGTTTATATATCAGTTTATGAGTGATGCTGCTCTGATGCTGATTTGTCAACTCATAAGGTAGTTGGGTTATTTTGCAGCCATAATGCACTAATATCTAGTGAGTCACAACCATATTAACAGACAATACGCACAGCCAATGTTTGAATGGCTCTTCAAAGTTTTATTATCATTGAATGGCAAAAATAAAGATTCTCCAATACCCCAATCCCACCCAGCCCATTAAGTTCCCTTTTCTTGAGAACCAACAGAGAAGCAACAGCAATAGATTCTTATAAAATTATTCTGATTTACAAAATTCATTGAGATCAGACCATATTACCTAATCACTCATTGCTCCATCCTAATACAATACTGCTGGGATCTAGTTGATGCTCCGCTTGTGGTCTTCGGGTCCAAATTCTTGTTCTCTGATTGTACTATGCCGGTCTGCAAACTTATTTCAATGGATTTATTAATTAATCTACGACTTACAGAGAACGTAGAAGGAATGTGTCTGTCTCTGGGCCAAAACTCACTACACACACACATATGCACACCTTCAGGCCAACATCTCTTAAAGTGTACTTATTATATACAGTGTAAACGTATACTTTATAGGTAACCACATTTCACGTATTTTTTTATGTTGCGAAACATTGTTTCAAAATTAAATGCTGCTATCCTTTACTATACTCTGTATATGGAATGTCTATTACAGTCACTGATAAACATTTTGTCTTATCAAGTGTTCTTCAGAGTGGCTAAATGAGAAAAGGAAAAAACACAGAGAAAGGGAAGAGAAAAGTGAGAAGGAATCAAGCGTTGATAATTGAATGTACATGATGAATGCCCAAATCCCCTACTACAAAGCAAAATAACAGCAACGAAATGGACAGTGATAAAGACAGAGAGACGGAGCGAACTGGAGCATAACTGATGACTGACACACGCACGCACAAACACACAAACATACGATTCTTCAGAGATTATCTGGAAGCTTTTCTGCCTTGCTTATTTATCAGAGACACAGTCATGCATATTTAGTAAAAAAAAAGAAAAAAGTTGACTGATGATTGTGGTTTAGAATACTGTATAGAAAGTATGAATAAGGTTTAAACTGGAGTAAGGAGGCTGAGCTTCTATACATTTGGTTTATGTGAACAACAACTGAAGCTGAGCTACCGTACATTAATGGAAACCCATATCATTCCCAATTTAACCAATTTACTGGCCAGAAGAAAATAGCATTCTTTATCTGCTTTATTTTCTTTGTCAGTGACTTACCATTGGTATATGATTTAGAAGCTCATCTACAGTTATATCATCGTAGCTCTCCCGGTAGGAGGTTTCTCCTCCAGTGGAATCCTCCTGCTCACTGGCAGGGTTTTCTAGGCTAAAGACAAATTAAATATAAATGAAGTCATCCAACATAAAATAATTGTATAATATGTGAAATCCCATCAACAAAACTGACATAATCATATAGGCTATAACATTTTATGTATTCACAAGGGCTTGATCATAGATCAACCAACCTCCGCTTTCCTGTTAAGACAGAGTTCAGGTACTTTTTCACAGCCATTTGCTTGCGGAAGCGACTGTAGTTATCTGTGAATATCGCATCAGAGTGACGCTTCACGGGCATCTGTCCTTCCACTAGATCATCACTGAAATAGAGTGAGACACTGGGTTGCAGCAAAATGAACACACTTAATCGAGTTAAACGCTTTAGAGGGTAATAAATAAGACTTGTTTTTTTCTGCACAGGTTACATCGATCAGTTTTGTCTGAAGTTATCCTAAACTTGCTCAGTTATTTGATTATTTCCAGAAGCAAGGAAGTTCAGTCTCTTTCTCTTGCAATCTTTTTGAAATAAGTTTATCACTTTTCCATTCCAATTAACAAGATCAGGGGTTCTCAAACTTTTTCCCAATCTTGAACATATCCCCCCCAGGGAATTTAATCCAACTATTAAACTATTAGGGTCACTATTAAAATATGTACAATAATATTTGACCTATTATTGGTGCAAAAGAGGTTCTTTTGTTGTTGTTCTTGAACATTCCACTAACCGAACATATTAAGCCAAGTTTGACATTTGCTTGTTTTGAGACACTGAAGTTTGAATTGAACCCATCCTATTTAATTCAAATGACAGTATAACTATAAGATCTCGACAATAAATATGATAAACTTTGAGAATGACAGGGTGTGATGACTGTAATGAAATTTTCCTGACCCTTTTGAGAACCACTGAATTGGATTACATGTCAGTAAACCAGGAGAATCATGTCGCTCATTTTCCTCATCAAATAATGGCTCGTCAAAGTTTTATTATTAATATTGAATGGCAGAAATAAAGATTCTCCAATACCCCAGTCCCCCAGCCTTTTAAATTCCCTATTCCTGAGAACCAAAAGACAAGCTACAACAATAGATTCTTACAAAAAAATTATTCTGATTTGCAAAATCCATTGATATCAGACCATATTATATAATCACTCCTTGTTCCAATCTAATAGAGTACTGCTGGGATCTAGTTGATTCTTTATGGGTTCTCTTGTACTTGTGCACCTTCAGGTCAACAATTTCTTAAAATGTACTTACTATATACAATATGAATGTTCATGAGTGCACTATTGGGCACTAGCTTAAAGTTTGATAACCTACTGCAAATAAGAAAAAGAAGATAGGGAGGACTAAAACAAGACACTATATAGCATTTTAGCGTGAATTGCGCTAACTACATGAAAAACATGAAAAGCGTAAAACTGTTTGCGCGCTTGGAACGGGCAGGAAAAGGCTGAGACCCTAACCACATATTAAATATCAGGTTAAAACAGCAACCACAGGACTGGAACACAATGATTTAGAAGCCTACTATTCTGACATAAGGAAGAGGATTTAGAAGCTGGTTTTAGTGCGTCTACCTGACACGTTTGCCAATCAGAGACTCCAGGTAGCGTCTGGCTGACAGTTGGCCCAGCAGTTTGCTGTAGCCGCTGGTAAACAGACCGTCTGCGTGTCGAGTGGCTCTGCACAATAAGAGGGAAACTTGTTAACAAAAGCTAAAATCAAAACCTACTCACAGAAGAATCTATACAGTGATGAGACGTCAGAATGTTTTTTTTTTTTTTTTTTTTAATTATTACAGGCTACGCGTTATGGGATTATAGACTAGTTCCGCATCGCTTTGTACTTCTGTAACATTTTTTTTTTTTTAATTTATTTATATAAATTCTTCTATGAGAAGAATTGCAAATAATGTAAATAAAATTCTCGTTTACATTGATCCAACGTAAAACAGCCCACCCAACAAAAAAATACAAATAAAAAAAAAATAAACGATAGATAACACATCACATCATCACAAACCTATTTTAATCCCTTGTTTTTGTTTGGAAAGGATACAGGAGGTTATGCATAAGGAAGTGACTCTGGGCACAAAATTACAATGTGATTTTTCCCCCCAAATCGTACATTCAAATTTATTGTCATCTGTAGCACAAGATTTACACAAACTCATATATTTATTAGTTATTGGTTAGTAATTACGCATTACGCATTACTAGACTATGTCATGAAAGACTGTACAAACTCCCTTTTCTGGTAAAATCAAAGAAGGAAGAAATAGCGAAAGTTATATAAAAAGGCACTCATTTTTTGTTCAATGTTCTCTTACCGTGTAGTGGCGAGCGGCAAACTGAGAGTCCGCGTGTAAAAGACGCCGCAGATCGCTACGAGGAACAGCAGCTGAGAGGTGCTCCTATGTAACATTGCCTTAAACCTGCACAAAAGCGGCACATATTCATTCTTTCTCTCCGCCAGTTGGATAATCCCTGGGTTTGTCAGATGCATGCGTAAAATGCAGAATATGTAGGAGCAAAATCAAATGCTAAGCGACATAACCTAGACACGGAATTCCTAGGTAAAGTTAAAAGGGGAAAAGTTCTCATATAATACTGAAAAACACAGACAGTAAAAGCTGACAATAAGTTAGATCTTGAGAAGGAATCTAAATAAGAATAAGAAAGAAATCCTTACATGTGCTCAGGTTGTTGAGGATGAGCGTGTGGCCCCTCTTGGAGCGCTGACCGTGGTGCTGAAACAGGTGATTTCTAATCTCAAAGAAGTTCGCTGTAAAAGACTCCTGGCGTCTTTCCTCGGCGACTGGTGTCTCTTTGAATGGCCTCACCCACCTCGCCTCGTTTTATATGCCTGAAATGTTTTTCATGAGATGAGAAACACAATCAAATCAGACCTGGGCTGCTACGTCATCAGAGAAGTCCCACCAGACTGATGTGCTGGTCACTGGTTCGGTGCTGAAATTAAGGCTTTGCTTTGCACAGGATGACTTTTTATTTAATGACATGATTAGTATGATTCATTATACTGTGATGTGTGCACGTGACATATTGGCTTAAGGATGAGGGACTACGCTAACCCAGAAATGTTATGCTGTTTGTAGAACTCTGTAACAGAAAGTACCTATCGTCCAAAGAGAACCATTTTTGGATCCTTAAGTTATCCAATAAACACTTAAAGAATCCAAGAACTCAATTTTCTAAGGCTATATGCATTAACTGGTTAAGTATTTTGGAGAAACTTCAAATTATTATTTCTTGGTACAAAAAAATAGATCTGAGAACCTGACTGGATAGATTGAGTATAATCACTTGTAATTTTGTCTTTTTAAACACGAATCATTGCTACAAATGGTCTTTGGATGTTGTTTTTAAAGTAAAATAGTATTGTGACAGATTTGGCCCTGAACACATAAATGAGTGAATGTAATTTATGTCAAGGTCCCATGGCAACCTTGTTAGAGCTTTTGACTTTATACTTGCTCTAAATAAATACACACCATGTGTGTTTTTTTTTTTTTGCACAATATGCAGAATTGCCTAGTGTATCAGATCTATCATGTTTGGATAATAATGACTTTGTGACTTTTGTGTTGTTACCTATTTCCCATTCAGCCAGACTGATGAATATATTTCAGTTTTTCGCTCTATTTCTTATACCCTTTATCACCATAGAGTTAAAATGATTTCGTACAACATAGTATGTCTTTGGTTAACATTTTGTTGGTGATTTATGAAATAATCAAAAAGAAATAAGAACATTTTTTAATCTTAGGAGGCACAGGCATGTATATGTACAGACTGCGTTAATAATCAAATAAGTTTGGAGAAGTGTCTATTGGGCCAATTAGAGATTATTAGAGACATTCTTCAATGGGTATCTTTTGGGAAATACTGTACATTTCATTTATTTTATTATGTTTCTTTGCTGTGGTCATCTCCAGAGTCTTCATATGTGAACATATAGTCTACACAGGCATCCAGTATTTTCTCTAGAACAGCTTATTTTATTGGAACAATATTTTTATTGGGTTTCAACAATACTGAAACCACATGGTAACAGATATTGCACATAATACAACAAAAAAGGAAGTCTGCAACAAATATGAACTTTTACAAACTAAATAGCCTTTGAACAACTATTCAGTATAGTTGTGGTTACATTGTACAATCTGTTGAACATTCAAGAATGAGGCTGTATAAAAAATATTGTAACTATATTTTCTTTAACTATATACATGGCTTGTAGCTTTAGGTTGGAATTGGTTTTATAGACACTGACAACCATTACAATCCTTTTCTTCCTAGCATGTGGTAAGTAGAGTCATGACAGCATAACTGCAGAGTTGTACACATTAGAAAACTTACTCTCAACAGTTCAAAAATAAACTTAACTACACAAGTATTGCTACAGGTGAGGAGGAGAAAAGAAAGTAGTGAGTGAAGGTGGTAACTGGTTCAGCTTTGTCATTTATAAATTTAATCTGGATCCCATGGAGAGGTACATGGAAACTGGACTGGTGAAGACTGGAAAAAGAACAGGTGATTTTTTCCCTAATCTTCAACTGTCCAGTTTGGGTGAGTTTGTTCCTATGACAGCCTCAAATTCCTGTTATTGACTGACAGGAGTGGAACCCAATGTGGCCTTCTGCTGTGGAAGCCCATCCATCTTAAGGTTTGATGTTTTGTCCATGCTGAGATGGTTTTCTGCTCATTACGGTTGTAAAGAGTGATTATATGAGTTAGTATATTCTTCTTGGCAGCTAGAACCAATTTTGCCATTTTCCTCTGACCTCTGTCCTCTCTTATCAACAAGGAGTTTCCATTTACAGAACTGCCACTTACGCAATTGTTTTTTTTTTGTTTTTGTTTTTGTACCATTCTGTGTAAATTCTAGAGACTGTTATGTGTGAAAATCACAGGAGATCAGCAGTTTCTGAAATACTCAAACCAGCCCATCTGGTACCAATATCCATGCCATGATCAAAGAGATCAGACTTTTTTCTAATCTAATGTTTGATGTGAACATTAACTGAAGCTCTGTAACTGTATCTGGATGATTTTTTTTGCATTGTGCTGCTGCCACATGACTGGCTGATGAGTAGGGGTACAGGTGTTCCTAACAAAGTGGACATTGAGTGTATTTTATGTAGTCTATGCTTTTATTCCAGTTGTTATTAATTATCATTATGCATTTTTCAAATTTCCTACATTTTGTTCTAGTTTTTTCTACTTTTACTTCCCCTTAGAAAAAGAATATAAAGCTCCCAAGTGATGCAACAGTGTCACTGTTGTCCCTACTGTCACTGGGCAGGAGTGGAACAGGGTTGATAGCACATTCCTCCAAGCATGTTACATTGCCTTGTGATGCAGCATGAGCAGTTGTTTAAGAAGATGTGGTTAGCTGGCTTCATGTATTCCAGAGGAAGTGAGTGTTAGCCTTCACTCTCCCTGGTTGTCAAACTGAGTAGAAATTAATAAACTATAATTGTTCATTTGGGACATCTTAAAAATAATTATTAAAAAAATATGTGTATGATTTAAACTATTATTATGGTTATTTTTTTGTAGTACTGTAGTACATGTTAGGTATACAAGAATCATAAATATGTGGAATATATTAGTCATGACAATTTTATAAAATTAGGGGAAAAAATAAATAGCCAAAGCATATATCATTGTTCCTACCTCAAGATTTTTGGGATCAGCTTCCTGTTTAATGCTGACCACACCTCCTTATATGATGTCAAATTAATTAAGCCATATTGTTTCTATTAAACACTTCCTCTTCAAGGGATTAGTAATAAAATTTTGTCTTTCATTTATAAGGCCAGAAAATGCTGCTAAATTAAACTGTAGAAATTTAACTAAAAAATACTTGAATTCACCCTGCATTTTGTCATGTAGAAAGCTACGGGCATTCGGCTGAAACACTGGAGAAAGATAACTATGTTTTTCAGTCAGTTTACATTTCCATGTTGAAGGTTATCTGTATTCTGGCCACTCCAACCTCATTAAAAACTCACTACATAATCCACAGACTGTTTACGAACCATTAGTGAAGGCTTCCTCATGCCTTATTGTTTGTGTTATTAAGCCAGTTCTTTTAAGTTGTTCTGGTTCTGACACTGGTTCAGTTTTCAGTACTGTGTTCTTTGGATTTGCCTAGATTAATCTGTTTGCACATAGATTGAAGTTTTTTGCCCTGTGGTTTTTGATATGTTTTGACTGTTTTGATTTAAACTCTGTTCCTGCATGTGACATGTGTTCCTGCATAGAAGATGTCACTCTTGTAGCTACATCATAATCATAATCATTATTTAATTATACAGACCCCCTCTGAAAGTATTTGAATGGCAATGCCAATTTTTGACATTTGGTTTTGAGATCAAAAAATGACTCTGTGACAATAGATAGATTTCCTGATATTTACACCTATATATATATGCATTAAACAGCATGGAATACGCAATGCAAAGCATATGCATTGAACATGGCATCTTTGATGACAGACCACCCATTTGTAGGTCTTACAATAAATTTAAGTAAATAACATTTAACATTTAGTTGCATATTCCTTGCTTGCAGTCTTTTAAGTGACATACCGAGATCACCAAACTGTTGCATTCTTCTTTTGTGATGCTTTTTCAGGCTTCTATCACAACTTCTTTCAGTTGTTGTGTGTTTTTGGCAGGGTTTTCCCTTCAGTCTCCTCTTCAGGAGGGGAAATGCATGCTCAGTTGGGTTAGGCTCTGGTGATTGACTTGGTCCATCTAAAACCTTCCAATTTTTTATCTCTGATGCAGTCTTTTGTTGTGTTGGTGGTGTGTTTTGGCTCGTTGTTCATCAGAATTAGACTGGATGCATTTCTCTGTAAATTGGCAGACAGAATGTTTCTGTAAACTTCTGAATTCATGATGCTGCTACCGTCATGAGTTCAATCAATAAAGATTAGTGAGCCTGTTCCAGAAGCAGCCCAATGCAAGCCCAAGCTACAAGACCACCTCCACCATTAGGTTAGTCTTGGTTCCAGAACTTTTCTGGCTCATTTCTGTATTTCTGTTTGAATTCTAACTACTGATGAGTGGATTGCTATATTTCTGCTTCCGTAGTATTCTCTGAATGGTGGCTTGTGATAACTTCACCCCTGCCCTGTGGAAATTGTTGGTGATGTCACTAACTGTTACTTTTGGGTTTTTCTTCACAGCTCTCACAATGTTTCTGTCATCAACCTGTTCGAAGTCTGGTTGTTAGTGCACCAGTGGTTTCTTTCTTTTTCAGGACATTCCAAATTGTTGTACTGGCTTTGTCCAATGCTTGTGCAAAGGCTCTGATCAATTTCCCCTCATTTCTCAACTTCAAACTGGCTTACAGAATATCTTACAGAACATGGGCTTTTCAGAACACTCAAAAGAATTTGAGCTTCGACAGCTAAAGTTTATGTCAGATACCCAGAGAGGTGGGCACAGGAACATGAAAACTAGACTGTTGAGAAGTATAAAAAAACTTCTCTGGTTGGATGAAAACAGGTTTCTTCTTCATCATGCTGACGGTAATATAAAAATTTGCCACAAGCAACATGAAACTAGAGAGCCATTTTGTTTGGGCTCAACAGTTCTTTGGCACTGCAATGGTGTAGGAAATGTTCTTTTTTTCCTAAGCCTTAAAATTGGGTCTCAAATAACCAGTAAGGAATATTTGAGGATTACAGTGTATCTGAATGTCACTGCTGACCAACTTCTTCCCTTCATTACTACAGATTATGCACATTTACACTGACATAATGTACAATGTCATGAGACACATATAATTACTAAATGGTTCCAGGAATATGACAGTGAGTTTTGATTGCCTCACTGCCTTCACCGTCTTCATCTCTGAGATGGAAAATGCTGTTTGCAGTAAGACTGAGTGACTGTCCATTTTGCACCAACTGTGAAACACAAACATTTCCATATGAAACCATTGGTATACAACACATTGAGTATGTTGTAAAAGTTATGCTTTCACAAGTTAATACTGTTCTGAAGGTCAAAGAAGCTGCAACGTGCAATTACATGCATGGGGGGGTATCCAGAATATTTATTCATACCTTTAGAAATGATCTTCCACAGAATCCATCTTGTTTCTGTGCATATCAGCACAGTTACCTTGTACTAAATAAAATGGTTGATAGTAATGCTGTTGACATTACCTTGGCCATTACTCCTCATGTAAAAAAGAACATGGTGGCATGTGACACAGATGTTGTGATCTTTTTATCTGGTAAAACATTTATTAAATCAGTTCACTTTACAACATATAGTCTATAACAGGGTTATCTAATTATATATATATATAACAGAGGTAATCAAATAACTTATACAATGGGTCATTATTTTATTTTCATCAGAGTAGCAGGTATTAACATAATAAGATTGAGGAAAAATATGATTCAGAAATACATTTTATAAGTTTAAATTATCATATAGAATATGGTCAAAAGTTTTGGACACCTGACTGACTCCAGAGTTAATCCCCACTTTGCTGCTATATTGTCACTCTTCTGGGATGGTTTTTCACTGGATTTTGGAGAGTGGCTGTGGGAATTTGTGTTCGTTTAGTCACAAGAGCATTAGTGAGGTCAGGCACTGATGTTGGGCGAGGAAGTCTGGGATACAGTGTGTGTTCCAGTTCATCCCAAAGGTGTTCGGTGGGGTTGAGGTCAGGGTTCTGTGCAGGACAATCAAGTTCTTCCACATCAACTTTGGCAAACCAGGTCTTTATGGACCTTGCTTTGAGCAAATGGGCATTGTTATGCTGGAACAGGTTTGGACCACTTAATTCCTATGAAGGGAAATTGTAATACTACACCATACAACAATATTCTACACAGTTGTGTGCTTGCAACTTTGTGGTAACAGTTTGGGGAAGACCCACATATGGATGTGATGTTCAAATGTCCACAAACCTTTGGTCACTCATTGACATTGAAAATTGTTTTGTTTTCATGAGAACCATGGTTTGGTAACTCAACCAGGTAATCAAAACAACTTTAGTAAGGTTAGTAACTTGAATTTATGATTAGAAGTTTTTTTTTTATTTTTAAACTTTGTTGCATTAACTTAAAAGGTACTGATCTGGAATAATAACCAATGTAAAAAAAATCCCTGAAAATCATTAAATATAGCAATGAATAAGAAGCATTCCTTTTCTTGTGAAAGGAATATTCTGAGGAAATTATAAACCCTAAGTCCAACCAGAGAGCACACGAATCAGAGGTTTCCAAATGAGCAAGTGCAGTATAGTTAACATACATATCATTTCACGACATATAGTACTGTTTTCCTCACACAAATGCATACAGTAATGATTTATAATATAATCCCTTTATCTGGTGTCACCTAGAAGAGGTTAGATTGCCTTTTGTGTCTGGATCTTCTCAAGGTTTCTTCTTCATGTCATCTCAGGAAGCTATACAGTCACCCCTGGCTTTTTCAGTAGGGATATAGATCTATATACAGGCTGCTTTTAAGCTGCTTTGTGACAATGTCTGTTTGTAGGGCTAGACAAATAATGTTTTTTTTGGGTTTTTTTACATTTTATTGAATTAAATACATCACAATCTTAAAGTAATATGAGAAACTTTACTACCATATTGCAAAACAACCTAAACACTATATGCTTTAAAACTAGTAAACATCCTGGGACTGTTCTTTCTATACTGGCCAGATTTCCAACCTTATGTTTTATAGCTATAGAAGTCAAATTTTACCTCCAAACACTAAACAACTAACACACACAAACAGTGAACTTTCAGTAAGATCAGACTGTACAGATACACATATAGATACAGAGTCACACATTAGCAACAATATCTTGTGTCTTGTAATCAGTAATTTTGTTAAATGGCTTGTGTGTGTTTTATTATTGTTATCAGAACATAATATTAGGATTTCCAAACAGTCACATTATCTCTTGGATGATATACATATAAAACCATCAATGAATATTAATCGATTCTTTGTAAATTTGGACATACTTATAGAATTTAGTTCCATATATTCTTCTATTTTTTAGTATTGTGATGATATGGAAGTCTGCGAAGTTGCAACCTTTTAAGGAGGCTCTAGGGTGGCTTCTGGGTTGGCTTGCTCACACCAGACTGCTGCAATGCAGTCCTCAATCACAGCGTTAACTGGATCACTCAAGACATTAAATACATTAGGGGCCAAACTGTGGGGAAACATATTTATTCCACTGTTAGGATGATTTAAACCAGAGATTGTTATGGGATCCAACATGCAGAAAAGCTTACATCTACAGGAGATGATTGTGTGTGTGTGTGTGTGTGTGTGTGTGTGTGTGTGTGTGTGTGTGTGTGTGTGTGTGTGTGTGTGTGTTTTAAAT
>JAQQZR010000038.1:21713986-21727630 GCA_030068235.1 Notoglanidium macrostoma | reverse complement strand
GTGTGTGTGTGTGTGTGTGTGTGTGTGTGTGTGTGTGTGTGTGTGTGTGTGTGTGTGTGTGTGTGTGTTTTAAATAACATATGGTAAAAGTGTGACAGGTTTAAAGCAGCATCCAACTGCACATATATACATTCAACAGATCAATGTGTTTGCCTGGACATGCACCTGTTGTAGGAAGGATAGTTTTATATTGCATTATATGGCATGGTTAATTGCTAAAATGCCAGCGAACTATGCATTATGGAGCTCGTGGACTATGGGGTGGAATATGTTGACAAATTGGCTGAGATAGAAATTGGTTCTGAGTAAAGTGCTCGCTGAAGCATCTAGCAGTCAGCGTGCCCCCAGGATGAGTCAGTTTTACGCAGTTCTCGGCAGAAACACTCACTACTCAGCTAGTGACCTTAACAGCATCCCAAATGATTTCATCTGCACTGCTCTCTTCCACGGCCAGGCCAGTTCTCTATAGAGTGATTAATGAGGGAGGTAAAGAATAGAACCGACTTTAATAAATCACACAGATAGAAGAGCTTAAAGCACAACAGATAGAAGAGCTGGTCAGAGAGGTGACTGTTCCCACAATGACGCATTTGCGGCACAACTCATCAAGTGCTAGAGATGAACTGTAATTATTTTATGCAAGTGCTATATAAATATATACTTAGAGCTGAACTGTTTCTGGCACCATGTTCGTTTCTGTATGATTTATACATACAGCATCAATATGTTAAAAGCTAAGGAGATTTTTCAGACAGAGAATACAATCAATGAAAAATGGATAAAATGGATGAAAATTAATCCATTTGTATAGGGTAGATTAAGAAGATTAGAGTGGATTAAAGAGAAGCTTTAGGATGACTCTGTAACCAGGGTAGTCAAATGTAGTACATTACAAAATCAACCAAATGGTCAATAATACCGGTTCTGACAGATTAAAACTCTGACATATTTTATTGCCGGGTTTTGAAGGGTCAGGAAAAATATATCATTCATTTATTCATTCATTCATTCATCTTCAGTAAGCACTTTATCCTGGTCAGAGTCATGGTGGATCTGGAACCTATTCTAGGAACATTGTATGTGAGGCAGGTTGAGACACCACTGTCACCAACCAAACATATTGTAATATCAAAAATTATTCAATACATTTTTAATCGAGTATTAAAATCATGCTTTATCCTACAAACTTTCTATGAAATCATGTTTTGGTCAAAAAATATCTCCAGAGGTCTTGCAGAACTGAATGTTTTCACCTTTCCATATGTTTAGAAGTCAGTCATTCTGTGGATCTGGATTCTTCTCAGTTACTGTCAGTTCTAAACCCTAAAATAGTTTCTCTACTTTATACATATACATTTGGTCTGCTATAAATTGGTGAAAACTTTCTGAAAGTCATGTAGGATCTGTAAGATAAGTATGACATTTGTAAATGTTTGCTAAAAAGGACATCATACATCATATCACTGATGTCGTCTCATATCACATCATATCATACATCATATCAGTGCAGCAACCCATATCTGGAACATACAAGTTTTCTTGCACCACTTTTGTAGCCAGGGTAGCAGAGTGGAGCAGTGGGTAGCTTTGACATGGCACAGATCCAGTTTGATCCTCATATTAAACAGTTTTATCTTATTGATGTGGGTTTCCTCTGGATTGTCTGCTTTCATCCTACCTAAAAACCTGCTTTCATAAAACAAGTTTGATGGATTAGCAACAAGTTGAATGATTGACAATTGATTAATATAATTAATATTGACTTATCAGTGAATTATTGATTTTTTTTAAGACTCAGTCTTACATGTCCTAAAATACACTATTTGGCCAATGGTTTGTGGACACTTGACCATCGCACCCATATGTGCTTTCTGAACTGTCCAGGCTTCCACCAGATTTGGAGCATGCCCATGGGGATTTGTGTTCATTCAGCTACAAGCACATTAGTGAGGTCAGGCACTGATGTAGGGTGAGGAGGTCTGGGGTGTAGCTGGCGTTCCAATTCATTGTTATGCTGGAACAGGCTTAGGCTAGGTGATGTAGTTTCAATGAAGGGAAAATGTAATGCTGCAGCATGCAAATGCATTCCACACAATTGTGTGCTTCCAAGTTTGTGGTATCAGTTTGGGGAAGAACCATAAGTGGGTGTGATGGTCAGATGTCCACAGACCTTTGGCCATATAATGTAAATATTCAGATAGTCTGATAATGTGAAATTTATTCATTCATCTTTAGTAACATCTGGTCAGTGTCATAGTGAATCAAAAGCCTATCCTGGGAATTGTTGGTGCGAAGGGAATTTTTAAGTGTTGCCAATGCACTTCTTCCATGTTTTTGGGAGGTGGGAAGAATCTAGAAAATCCAAGAACAACAGGGACGACATGCAAAAACTCCCATGTAACAGCGTTTAGCATTATGGTATGCTTAAACCATTGTCTATTTGCACTCGTGTGAGAATATTTTTTCAACAAAGACTTCAATTCACTTCTGTAAGTTGATCTGGGTAAGTGCAGCTACTAAATGCTATAAAACTAAAAATGTAAATGATAAAACACAGTAAAACATACTCTATTGTTTTTATTTCATATGCATTTGCCTGAAGTTACAATCATATCCCTGGGACAGTCAGACGTGAAACACATCCAGTGTTATTCCATGTCACATAGTTCACCATTTTCTGGATCAGGCAATTTAAATTAATCATGACTCTGATATCACCCAAAAGCCCTGTGACATATCAATTAAGCCCCATCTTCAGTGCAACCCTAAGTAATGCTGTAAACACACATCTGGATATCTGGCCACACAGAGGATATTAGGTTCAACTATGCTTTCAGAGCATCATTACGACTAATCAAGCCCAAGGTCTGTAGCGCATTGCTCCTGGGACACTCTGGTCATCATGACCAATATCATTAGGAGCTTTTTTCCCTGCAGGGTCCTTGCATACAGCTTTGAAACACAGTTTGACATTAACAAGAAAACTTATGGATTTCAAGTAGGTGAATAAGGTTCTTTTCTGTACTGTTTGGAAAATGAAATCATTTTCTCAACATTTCTTTTTGTAATGTTTTACTAAATAAGATAATTACATATAAATAAATATTATATGAAGCTCTTGACCAAACGTGCAAAGGCTTTAACCATAAATATTCAACATTCCAATTTCAGACATAAAATATGTGATTCTCAATACTTGCCAGAGTGTTTACTGATATGTTTCTGTATTACAGATACTGCGAATGCAATGCATCTGAAAAACACATCATATACATATATATAGATGTGTTTTCCAGATATATCTCCATTCCTCAGCTTTCAATTGGTTTACTACGTGGGATAGAAATGCTAGGATCCAATAATATATCACACAGTTTGAAACACCAAGACACGACTGAGAGGTGACGACTGCCATATGTGAGAGGGCGGAGTTTTATTGAAAAATAATTGTATAAAATGAGCACAGTGAAGACACGTTCTCCTAGTTCCACTCCTTCTGGGAATGAACAGAACAATTGCCAGACACATCCATCTCTATTTTCTCTTTCTGTGCTCAGTGCACAAATACATCACACTGTCACACAAAAAAGAACGCAAGAGTTTTTTGGTTGGTTTATAAATAATACACTATATGGAAAAAATATATATCTTTTTTCAATTCTGTCTGAATGCAACACTGTATTGTTCACATTTTACTCTCATTTTTGTAAAAGCTAGCAGATAGCAGTACTCAGATATCATTTACTGTGTATAGAGGAAAACATATATATAATTATAATGTCACGCTTATGCTTGAGCAAAGTCAAACATATCTGAAATATAAATAGGTAATAAGGCTTAAATCTCTCTATCTCTCTATCTATCTATCTATCTATCTATCTATCTATCTATCTATCTATCTATCTATCTATCTATCATACTGCACCCAAATTTTTTTTTATAGATATTTACTTTATGAATTCTGCAAAATTGAATAAGTACAAAACATTTTAGATTACTTTTAGAACATTACTTTTCCAAAAAATAATTTGTATGTCAGTAACCAAGGCATTACATTTATAATAGGACTCCTATTACATAAGAAAACTTTGTAGACATACAACCTAATGAAGGCTCCTGGGTTTTTCATGCAGAAAAAGGAAGCAAGTGTGTCAACGTCTCCAGAAGAACTGTAGCAGATTCTCCAAGATGCTCGGTAAAATTTACCAGCTAATTTTTTATAAAACTGTTCACATTGTACCTGGGATTACTGTTTAAGAAAATAAAAAGCAAAGGGTTGTCACACCAAATATAGACTTTGTTTAGAGTACTTTTTACTGCATGTTGTAGTATTTTTCTTATAAGTAAGAAAGATTTTATGAAATTTGTTTTGAAGTCAGCGTCTGTTTATAGCATTTGTTTGCATGAGCCTAAGACTTTTGCACAGTACTGTGTCTGTCTAGCTACCCTTCTGTGCATCCATTCATTTGATGTTACTGTGTTGTTTTTTTTGTTGGTTTTTTTTACCATCTGTAGATTTGTTCTGCATTAAATCACCAAAAATTTATTTTTCTTTTGCTGATAATTATTCCCCTGCTGCCTTTACACTGCAAGGAATTGAATACGCGCTTGCTATTACTCGGAGAGATCGCGAATCCCTTTGTCCCCTCAGACACCTGCTCATGTCACGAGATTGATTTGAACACAGCCAAGCAATCTCAGTCTCTGTCTCTATCTGTCTCTTGCTCACACAAACACACACACACACACACACACACACACACACACACACACACACAAACAACAAATGTCCTCTCAAGGTCAACATTGTCAGAGATTCCATCAAAAGTGAGTACATATACATATGTATTCGACACCTTTACTATGAAACCCCCAAATAAAATCTGGTCCAATCAATTAACTTCAGAAGTCACATTATTAGTTGATTGAGGTCCACCTGCATGCAGTCAAAGTTTCACATGATCTGTCACATGATGTCAGTATAACTACACCCATTCTGAAATGCCCCATCACTAAGATGCATCACTAAGCAAGCAACTTGAAGACCAAGAACTTCTTCAAACAGTTCATAGGCAAAGTTGTGAAGAAGTAGAGCTCAGGGTTGTATTGTAAAAAAAAAAAAAAACTAACCTAGAACATCCCAAGGAGCACCATTAATTCTGTTATAGCAAAATGGAAATAATAGAGATGGCTACCCAGAATGGCAAAGGGGGCATTAATTAAAGATTCAACAAAGATAATACTGATGGAGCTGCAAAGATCCACAGCAGAGATGGCAGTATCTGTCCATACGACCACTCTAAGCCTTATACTCCACAGAGTAGGACTTTAAGAAAGAGTGGCCAGATAAAAAGCCATTGCTTAAAGAAGAAAATAATAAAACATGTTAGAAGTTTGCCAAACAGCTTGTGCCAGACTTCCTAAACACATGAAAGAAGGTTTTCTGGTCAGATGAGACTAAAATGTACCTTTTTGTCCATCATGGAAAACACTGTGTGTGGTGCAAACCCAACACTTCCCATCACCCTGAGAACACCATTCCTACAGTGAAGCATTTTGCCTTGAAGTATAGGCAAAAATCCAAGTGACTAGATGAGATGTGATAAACTAATAGAGACCTACCCCAAGAGACTTGCAGCTGTATGTGCAGCAAAAGGTGGCTTTACAAAGTATTGATTTAGGGGGGCATGTTGTGTAAATCAAATGTTACAAACCCCAAGAAATCCAATTTAATTCCATTTGGTTGTAATGAAACACAACAAGAAAAACACCAAGGGGGGTAAATACTTTCACAAGGCACTGTATTACTAAATTAATCCCTTTTAGTTACATTTGCATGAGTGGTGAAGTGTACAGTAATTTGGTGTTACAAACAGAAGGCAAGTGAATGAATGAATGAATGAATGAATACACAAAGGATATACTGAATGCATATATGAAGAGATGCAGCATCACAATGGCTGTGAAGCAGTACAGTGGTGAGCTGTGAAGCTGTAAGTGGGTAGTATTCCTGAGCTCAGGTTACTGTCTGTGTGGCGTTTCCCATATTCCCCCTGGTGCCCATGTCGGTCCTCCAGTTTCCTCTGATCTCCCAAATCTAAATTGCTCCAGGTGTGAATGTGTGTACAAATGGATGGACTTGTGCCCCGTCTTCCTGTGTCATGTCCCTGGAAAAGGCTCAGGATCCACACTACCTTAACCAATTGGTTACTGAAAATGAATAAACGGTGACTGAGAGCAGACTCCCCTCCTTACTTTTCACTACAACCTACACTCCTTATCATTCACTAGACCACAAACTCCTCATCTTTCACTAGTATACACAGACTCCTCACTTTTCTCAGGTTGCAAAAATGAGATACTAACAATAACAGGACAAGAAGAATGTAAATAAAATACACACAACACATGAATAAATCAAAACAAGAGGTGTGTAATAGAAACCCCTCCATGTTATTTCACTCCTGTCACTCAAGAATATGAATCTGAGGCTAAAATGGGAATAGGCTCAATGAAACTGGACAGTCACCTGCACTTTTTCCAATTTGCAATGTAGCCTCAGATTTCTGACAGCTGTCAGGAGTGATGTAGTTGTAGTCTGTAGTTCTGCTGTTGTAGTCCATCTGCATAAAGTTTTGATGTGTTGTGCATTCTGAGATGCTTTTCGGCTTACCAGAGTGGTAAAGAGTGCTTACATTTACATTTAAGTTTATGGCATTTGGCAGATGCCCTTATCAAGAGCGACTTACAGAAGTGCTTTGAAGTCTCTATCAATAAATACATGCTCATATTGGTTCACCAGGTCAGTGACTAAGAGAATTATCAGTCTAAAAACTCTGTTGGGGAGGTAATCTCTGACATCACTCAACAACAAGAGGTTTCCAACCACAGACCTGCCTCTCACTAGAAGGTTTTTTTTTTTAATTTCCCACTCCAGAGACTGCTGTGTGCGAAAATCCAAGGATATCAGCAGTTTCTGAAATACTCAACCAGCCTGCCAGGCACCAACAAAGCTCTGTTCACAACTTGCATTAACATGCATCCTGGGTGATCAGGTAACAAGTGGACAGTCCTTCTTTGTGGCCCAAGATACATGTGTGAACACTCTGCTAACAAATGTGGCCATATGTGACCCAAACCACCTCTGAAAGTGGTCAGAGTGAAAGGATCACAATGCATTTGACCCTGTTCATATCTGTACTTAGAGCTGGCCACTTGTGACCTTATCACCCAGGACACATGTTCATGCCTGGTGTGAACAGGGACTTAGTTGTGCTGTCTGTTTTATTTCTGTACCAGTGTTATTGTGGAAAGGTGTGAAATGTGTGCCCAGCAGGGGGCTCACATGCCTCCGGTTTCCCATCGCCCTGCTCACTAGCAGCTAAACACAGAGTCCCGGTACTCTACACACAGAAACGCAACAGTGTCCTGACTAATCTTATACCAGGATTGTGGTGATAAAATAGTTCATTTGTTTATACTGATTGAAAATGCCTAATAAGTTGATTTCCGTTCTGATGGAAACTGAAGTGTACTGCAAGAAAGGGTTAGGGTTAGGTCTAGGTGCAGCTTCTACATGATCAGCTGATGGGATAACTATATGAATGAGCAGGGGTACAGGTGTTCCTATTAAAGTGGCCAGTGTGTGTATATCAGATCACATAGGGATTAAGATTTTGACTAGCATCCTAATTAATACAGCGTTATGGTTTGTGTGCTAGACAGTCTGCATGCTGATTGGTCGATGTGCAGCTCATTTGCATTTCCCTTCACGGTGACGCTGTGCAGTTCGGCGTCCCTTCAGCTCTCGATGTGATTGGCTGCTTTCGGTGCAAAGATTCACGGGATAGCAAAGATGTCCGCGTTCATTTGAAAGTGTGTTATTACTTCATTTTCACTGCTTATCGGTAGTTTTTAGTTAGTTTCAATACAGTTGTAGCTGCTAATACATTCTGGTGACAGCCACTGAAAGAAAGGACCGGACTCCAAGACAAGAGCCAGGCTATTCCTTATTAACAGGTTTGTTGTCAGTGGATAGCTTTCTTGCTACTTGTCGATAGCTTGACTAGCTGACGGTGACGGTGTACCTCTAAAGTTAGAACACCTCAGTCACAGAGTTTTTACAGAGTATTTTTTCAATGCAAGTGAGAAATACACAATGGTTTATAAAAAAAAAAACGACCTGTCAACAAACAAAGCAACATATACGCTTTGCAGCTCCTTTACTAGTTAGCATGCTAAGTATAGCAACATGTCCCTTCAAAATTTACGTTCGTTTGCAAATACGTTCATTTAGGAGAAGACGCTTTTTTTTCCAAGCCATAATTTCGACATCATTTACATTTAAAATGTATTTCTGCAGGGTTGCCAGATCCGCGTGACAAAAACCCAAACTCTAGACAAGTCCAGTATCAGACCTGATGTTGTTAAATGGATTGTAATGTTTAAAAATAACGTCATACGATACATCTTTAACATTTTTAAAACATGTAGTTTCCTAACTCTAAGATCCTGAAATTATGTGGTATAACTGCTGTAAAAAGTAGACTGGCACACAGTATACTACATTATTACAGAACAGTGATATGCTTTGAATGGCAGGAGGAGACCCAGCTTGCTGCTAGTGCATGCTGGGAGCTGTAGAGGTGTGTTGGGTATTTCACTTATATAAATATAATAAGTCTAACATAAGCACAGCACCCAACCTCCAGACTGCTGGTGAAAACAACTCAACCTGTGAAAACAACTTAAACGTACCTAATCAGGAAAACTGAGTACCTGAGAATACTAGGTATAAATAAAAGCATTGACATGGATGTTTTGGATAAAATGTGTCCATCAAAAACTTTTAGTTTCATTAAAAAAAGAGAACTTGAACTATTTGATCTGAATGGATAGTCTCTGTGATGTATAAATGTCAATTTTTAATGTGAAAAACATATGCATTCTTTGTTACTAAGGATGTTAGGGTTTGAAACATTTGCCGTGAGGATAAATACACCCTAGGTGGTACATCTGTCCATCCCCGGGCACCATGCGCATGGCCTTCCACACCTATTTCAGCCAAGCTGCCTATTGTAATGATTGTTGGAGGAAACTGGGGAACCTGGAGGAAACCCATATGGGAGAACATGCGCAGAAATTCGAAACACATACTGTAACCTGATCTCCTGCGGGTGCTAGAACCATGGCATATGAGGCAGCAATGCTACCCGCTGTACCACTGTGTTGCTTGTCAGTAATTAGCCATAAAAAAAAAGACTTGAAAGTCTTGAAAATTAAAAGAAAAATTGATTCTGGATCTGTCTCTGCTGTTATTTCTTTTGCATAAATATCAAAAACCAAAACAAAAAGAACAATTAGCTTAATTGCTATTCTTTCGGCAGGATAAGATTTCCAGACAGATGTCTGTTATGTTAAGTAATGTTGCTGGAGGACATCTGCAGTAATTATGATCCATTAACATGAGATATAAATCTCTATAAATCACAGACATGAGAGTGTCTACCTGACGTACACATCACAATAAAAAAACTCTATGTAGCCTAATACATAAAGCCCATTTCAATACAAACGCTTGTTATAGGGATTGTGGCCATCCATACTGTGCTTGATAGGTCACATGACCACAATGATGTTATTATAAGGGGAAAAGTAACATTCTGAAGTGAAAAAAGAAAACCAGATGGAAAAGCATCTGTTGATACATTCTTTGGTTTTCAGTCCAAAGGAAAAATAAACTTTTTTACATTTGAAGCATTTATGTGCTCTCTCTCTCTCGCTCAGAAATAAAATGCTGATATTGGGGACTCATGTCGAACGTGCATGAAGAGAGAGCTGCCATGATGATAGCCGCTGGGGAACTGCAGCCGTTTGTCCCGTTCGGCCGTGAGCACTGCCAACGCCACCCAAGCGCCGTGAACCTCCAGCTGCGCCAGCTGCAGCCTGCCCCTGAGCTCTGGTGCTCTGACGGAGCGGCGGGACTGGTGGGCTCCTTGCAGGAGGTCAGCCTCCAGGAGAGAGAAAAAGTAGGTGGCATTCTTCACCAATGCTCTTCCTGCATTTAAACACTGATGATATCCCTGCTCTCACACACCTCAATCACCTTGGAGTTTATGATCTGGATTAGTTTCATGTGCTGTTTGAGAACAACGTGCAACATCTATAGGACGAAATATTTCTACCATTTGTACAGCATGTGTTACTGACGACGGGTAGGAAGTGCCAAAATTCATTGTACGGTGCAGACAGACAGATACACATCTTGTGCAAAAAAAATTCCCACGGTTTACGTTGATCTTTTTCTGGCAGGAGTCGTGGCAGCTGAGGAAAGGTTCAGCTGTGCTGAGCGATGAAGCCGAGTATGAAGAGGAGCTGTACGTGGCTGGGCACATGGTCATCTGGAGCCGTGGGACCAAGAGTCAAGCTTCCTATGTGTACAAGGCTTTCACTGTGGACAGCCCAGTTCAGCAGGTATCAGTATTATGGCATGGGTGGGGAAAATGAGCAAACACATACTCACCTAATCCATTTAAAATATGTAATATATTAACATGGATGCTTAGTGTTTGCAAGAGAATTTCAGGTAATGTGTAATCTGTACACTTTTTAAAGACTTACTTTTTCAGATAAGATTGTTGACATTGAAAACTGGAATTATGCAGTAATTTGATTGGTATTTAAAGTAAAAAAATTAAAGAGCAACTCCAGCGGATTATAGGGAAAAGGTGACAAAAAGATCTTATTTTTGATGGTTTTAATCTTTAAGCAAAAGTAATGATCTGTTATGAGTGTTTTGTCACTATCAGACGAGGACAGTGATGTCAGCTCGTACAGGGAGCAAGGGTTATTGTTTGTGCTGGTTCGAAAATCAAATCTGTTAAGGTATAATTTTATAGGGCGGGTAGGCTATAGATGATAAATAAGAGAAAACGGTAAGAAAATTAGAATTTAGTTTTGCCATGGTAGTGAAAACCTCAAAGGCAGTTGATGTATTCATCTTAATACAGTGAATATAAAGAGTCTACACACCTGTGTTAAAATAGCAGGTTATTGTGATGTAAAAAAATTAAACCAAGGTAAATCGTATCAGATCTTTCTCCACTTTAAATGGAAAAGAGTTATAGGAAGAAAAAAAACCCTACAATAATCTGGCTGCATAAATGTGCACACGACATAACTGACACGTTTTTGTTGGATCATCTTTTGCTTGTAATATAGCCAACTTAGTACATCTTGCACTTTTCCATACAAAAGTTCTCCAGCTCTGTCGAATTGCAAGAGGATCACCTGAGCCATTATAAAAACATAATGTTTTTTCTTCTGAAGCCATTCATTGTTGACTTGCCTTTGTTCTTTAGGTTGTTTTCAGGCAGAAGGTAAAATTTTTCTTCAGCTGTCTGAGAGCTGCAGGTTTTT
The DNA here is from genome assembly GCA_030068235.1 of Notoglanidium macrostoma. NCBI lineage: Eukaryota > Metazoa > Chordata > Actinopteri > Siluriformes > Auchenoglanididae > Notoglanidium > Notoglanidium macrostoma. The sequence continues at coordinate 21,716,212 of JAQQZR010000038.1, read as the reverse complement.
TGCCAAATAGATTGGTGTTTGGAGTTAACCACGATAGCCTCTATCTTGACTAGAGCCCCAGTCCTAGCTGAAGAGAAGCTGCTCCATAGCTCGATGCCGCCACCACCATGCTTCGCCATGGGCATGGCGTCTTTGGGTGATAAGCTGTCTTGTTTTTGCAACAAACGTATGTTTTAGAATGATCCCTAAAAGTCTGATCAGATCATAACATATTTTGCCACATGGTGTCGCAAAATGTAGGCGAGCTTGAATGTTGTTTTATTTTTGTGAAAAAGAGTTTCTATCTAGTCACCCTACCCCATAGCTCAGACATGTAAAGAATACGAGCGATTATTGTCACGTGCAGGGAGTGACCAGTACTTGCCAGATATTCCTAAAGCTTGGTTAATGATGCAGTAGGTCTCTTGACAGCCTCCCTGATAAGTTCTCCTCTCGATTTTTTCCCCCCAAAATTCTTCTGTACTCGATTCTTAAACGATGACATCCCAGACATGCTTTGTAAGCTCTTTGCAGACCATGGCTTCAGCAGTCTGGAGAGACCAAGAAGATGTCAAGATAATCTTAATCCTTTTTTGTTTGTTTTGCTTTCTTCTCTTTTTAAATGTTTCATTTTGTTTTCCTGAATGCGGCACACAGAGCTTCATTTCGAGGTTTTCTCACTACTATTACGTACATATATTGTGCAATGTGTCTATATAAAAAAAGTCCCATTATTATAAACACGCATTACCACTTCATACGACCTAATAAAGTTTATTAGCTCGCTGAAATTGTGTTAGTGTGTGGCAAGGCATTTTCCCCCATCAAGTTTAAAATGAGCATTAAAAGTGGCGCCGGTTATAATGTTTTAATAAGCTTTTAAAATGTCACTTTTTTTTTTTTTTTTTTTAGAATGCATTTAAACACATGCAGACCGAAAATAAAGATGTGCGAGAGACAAGAGAGCTGGTGTTATTGAACCACCAAAGACTTTCTGCCATGTTTTGTTGATGGCCCAAGAAACTTTATAGAGTCATGATCAGCTCTCTGGAATTAACGCAATCTTTCATTTTTTCCATCATTTTGAGTTGCGCACCAAAGTATGCATCACTATATCGTTTCTCCTCATGAACAGATAGCATACTGTGGGTCCCCGAAATAGGCCATTGGGGTTGCTCTTTAAAGTATTTATGTACCTTGTGTAAAATACTGTATGTTCGGGAAGCTCAATTCTTGTGTTTTAATACACCTTACATAGGCCCTGTGGTGTAATTTCATTGTTCCTCAATCCCGGAAAGAGGGTAAGCCCTTTTTGCCTTGTTGTCTCATTACAAATGTTCTCCTCATGTGCCTGTAATTATTATCCTTTTTTAAATGTTTCTAAAATTGAGCTGTTCTCTATCTTTGCCCTTCAGAAAAGGACACAGTTGAACAGAGTGTCTGTATAGTCCAAAGCACATGTGTGAATGTGCACTCTGTGAGTGGAAAGGACTTCATCTCCCCACTGCCGTTTCAGGTATATTGTTTCAGGTGTACTGTACTGTCATCACATTCATGCTATATCTGTATTTTAGGCCAAATAATTTTCAAACACTTGCAAATTATTTATTTATCTCAGTATATAAATATGTTACTATAATGGGCTTATAATTAGTTTCAAATATTTTAAATTTAACATCCAATCCAATCCAATTACGTATTATGTTTTATTTTGCTTGTCACATGCTGACTGTTTAGCCCATAATTGCACTTTTGCTCAATTTTAATTCTCTCAGGTGAGAATTTGTACCAATAAAGCGCAGTTTTGTTTTTTTTTTTTATTACTTTGGCTATTCCTTATATATATATATATATATATACACACACACATACACACACACACACAGTGCATCCAGAAAGTATTCACAGCGCATCAATTTTTCCACGTGTATGTTACAGCCTTATTCCAAAATGGATTAAATTCTTTTTTTTCCTCAGAATTCTACACATAACACCCCATAATGACAACATGAAAAATGTTTACTTGAGGTTTTTGCAACTTTATTAAAAATAAAAATACTGAGAAAGCACATGTACATAACTATTCACAGCCTTTGCTCAATACTTTGTCGATGCAACTTTGGCAGCAATTACAGCCTCAAGTCTTTTTGAATATGATGCCACAAGCTTAGCACACCTATCCTTGGCCAGTTTTGCCCATTCCTCTTTGCAGCACCTCTCAAGCTCCATCAGGTTGGATGGGAAGCG